>ML811712.1:113086-127853 GCA_009831015.1 Picea engelmannii | reverse complement strand
TTTGTAGAGGATTTGATTATTATACTAATTCTCAAAAGTTGAAGGTGTTTCCTCTTACTCTGAAAGGATCATCTCTCCGATGGTTCATGAGCCTCGGTGGGAATTGCATTCAAACTTGGGAAGACATGAAGAATGTATTCTTGAAGAAGTATCAAGACTACTACAGGGTCAATGAATATATCATCAAAATTAAATAAGGGGAATACAAAAGTTTGGAATATTGTGTGGAACGATTTCAATACAACCTTAAAAAAAAACACAAAGACAGTTCGGGAAAGAGACCCTGCAAATACTCCTGCCCAAACGAATCCAAGATGAATATTTAGAACTCTTAAAACTGATGGGAATAGGTGATGTCTCTCAATTACCATATGATGATGTTTTTGAGTTATGTAGAAGGTATTCAATAGGAAACTCCAATACTACTAAGAGTTCTAGAGAATTTTCTTCTCGATTTTTGAAATTTTATGCAGGAACAGGAGTTACAAGAGTTGAAATGGGTAATTTATTTGAAAATTTTAAAACTGGTATTATTATCTCTTTAAATTTACAATTGGATGTCTTTAAATTAAAGAGAAATCAGGATGAATTTGAAAAAGTTTTATCCATGTTTTTCTCTCGTTGCCGGAATGAACATCCCACAAGGCATTTTCCTTTGGATAGTCTTGAAATTTGACGCATATGTAAAATGAATCACTCCAAGGATAAATTCCCTTCCATACCCAGGATGAAAACAACATATCAAGGTGATCCAAAAGCCACAAGTTCATTTTATGCAATGACACTACAAAACATGAAACCTTGGCTTACATGTATGGTTCAAAACTCTATCCCTCCATTTTCTTGTTCTCATAATCAATCATGGAATACTCCAATACCATGGAAGCCTTGGCCACCTCACTATAACTCCCACAAAAAATGTGGTTGTGTATCATCTCATGATGAAATGGATACTTTCCCTCATCCTGCAACACAAATAGATCCCCCATACCTTCCATAAGCTCTTCAACAACAAAATCAACCACACCTACCTGCCCATCAAAATCCTCCATTTCCAACACAAGTTCCTACTCAATCCATCCCACACCCTAACAACAATAAAATGGTAGAACCCTCTTACAATTTTGAGATGAAAAATTTCCCTTCTTCCCCTACCTATTATATCCCTCCTATAATATTGCAGGAAGATAGTGTGTTGTTGTAGGAACCCTATGCACAGTTGCAGGAAATTCGTTTAAGGTCAGGGAAAGTTGTAAATACAAAAATTGAAGAAACCATGGAAGGAAATGAAAAGGGGGACTTAGAAACTTCTTGTTGTCCTTATCAACAAGTGGAAAAAATCAACAAGTCATGGACAACATCCGATGAAGGATATATATTGAAGCCAAAAATTGAAGAATTCCTTGCATCCTTTTCACCAGACCTAGACCCCTAGTACATTCAGAAGTTTGATGAGACAAATTTTGGAAAAATTCATGGCATGCCAACCAAAGAAGAGAAACAAGAAGGAAAAGACTACATTGAATCACGGTTCCAAGAAGTCCTCAGGCCTCACCACAACATTATTTAACAATTCTTGGCACCATATCCATCCGAGTAGGAGGTCCCTCATGTTCTTGTATATCTCAAAGTATATTTTCAAGCTTGAATATGAGTACACTTGTAATTATGTTATGCACATGGCTCCATTGGAAATATTCCTACACTTGAAGAGAAATTTTTCTTTCTTAAAGTGTAGTAGGATAACGTAAAGAATAAATAAACAAATAAAATAGTAAAGATAAAAATAACTCCAGTTGTGAAAACCATTTTATTGGTGCAACTGAACACGAGCTTTTCTTGAAAACCAGGTTACTGGTTGGCGAAGTTCGCAATAAGGTTCCTGTAAGTTTATGTTGGTTAAAATTTTGTACTTTAATTCTTCAAAATAATTTATTTTTTATGCTCGTGTCAACTGACGTGGGATTACTTAAGGCCCACCTTTTGAAAAATCTAATCCCATCCCATCAACTCCAACACATCATCTGGGATCGAGGTTAGAGTTTCATAGTGCCCTGGGATCTGCATGCATTAAGAAGTTGAAACACCCCCAATGTGCCTCGAGCTTCAAGCTATCCTTTCCCGCCATCCCAATGTTTTCCAAACTCCCCAGGGCCTCCTCCCCTCCCACAAAGACCATGACCATTCCATCCATTTAGTCCCGGGAAGTGTTACTCCCAAATTTCACCCTCATTGTCATCCCTTTTCTAAAAAAAAAAAAATTGAGAAAATTGTCTAAGAACTGTTAGAAGCAAGTGTTATTCGTCCCAGTACTAGCCCCTATCTTTCCTCTGTTTTCATGGTCCTTGAGAAGGAAGGAACTTGGCACATGTGTCTTTTTTTCCATGCCCTTAATAAACTTACCATCAAGGACAAATTTCCCATTCCTGTCATATATGACCTTCTAGATGAACTCAGTTGGGCTCAATACTTTACCGAACTTGACCTCCATTCGAGCTACCACCAGATACGTATGAAAGAGGAAGACATCCCCAAGACTACATTTCACACTCATGAGGGCCACTATGAGTTCTTGGTAATTCCCTTTGGTCTCTGTAATACCCCCTCCACTTTTAAAAGTCTCATGAATCATGTCTTTCGTCCTTTCCTCCATCACTTTGTGTTAGTTTTATTTGATGATATTCTCATCTATAGTAAAACGTGGCCAACCCATCTCCCCCATGTAGGTCAAGTTCTCCATCTCCTCTCCAAGCACCAACGTTTCCTCAAACAGTATAAATGTACTTTTGGTGCCTCTGAAGTTGAGTACCTAGGTCATATTGTTGGCAAGGATGGTGTAAGGGTGGATCTCAAGAAAATCGAAGGTATACAGAATTGGCCTTGCCCTAAAACTCTTAAAATTATGTTTGGTTTCCTGGGTTTAATGGACTATTATCACAAGTTTGTTCAGAATTATGGAAAAAACGTGGCTCCTCTCACATCTCTCCTTAAAAATAATGCTTTCAATTGGACTCCAACAACTAACTAATCCTTCTAAGCCTTGAAAGAAGCTATGTGCACTACTCCTATACTAGCCCTACCTAACTTCACCAAGACCTTTGTTCTGGAATGTAATGCATCAGGGAGAGGAATTGGGGAAGTCCTCATGCAATATGGGCGACATTTGGTTTTCACCAGAAAATAGTTGTCGGACCGACATTTGTGCCAATAGATTTATGAAAAGGAAATGTTGGCTATTTTGCATGAAGTGGATCTCTGGTACCCTTATCCATTGGGACAATGCTTCCAAATTAAGAGGGATCATAAAATCCTCAAGTACTTCCTAGAAAATCAAATTTCATCTCCTGTAATACCCCAAGACTGAGCCCCAGTTGTAAATGTAAATATGTTTTATAGGTTGGTGAGCCAGGTTATTATAGGCCAAAAGGCTTATGTGATTATTAGGCTGGAGAGACTAGATGCTAAAGGCCAGTGAGCCTATTTTTGTAATATGTAAACACTCATATCATAAATGAAAAACACATCACTGTGTGTAGACCAACCACCATAAAAGAGTATGGGGGACTAAACTCCACTAGGAAGGGAAAGGGGGAGGCTAAGAGCCTATAAAGGGGGATAAGATAGAGGGCTTATTTCCAAAGGAATATTATAATATATTCCTAAAGAATAAAGAATGGATAATTATTTTATCCTAAGTTCTAAGGATGGGGACAAGTGGGCCAAAGTGGCTCTCAACCTGACAAGTGTCCAATTTGGGACATGCATACAAAGAGTTTGGACTTCGTGAATTATTCATTCATTTATTGATTCCATTCATTCTGTCATTCTGGACTCACCATCCTCCATGCACTCCTTCAACAGTAACTCGTACCCTTCCTGTTATGAGCAGTGCACTTATATCTTCCCCGAAGGTTGCTTCTTCCATCACCTATACTTTACCCGTAGGTTGTTGCTTCCATCACATGTACCATACTCGAACGTTGTTGATGCCATCTCCCGTATATGTTCCTAGTTGACTTAATAACTGGACTAAAGAAGTGGGTTGTTAGGCCCGTGGGATTGAAGAGGTAGGTTGTCAGGCCCGTGAGCAACTCACTCCAGGTGAGATAATTGTTGGGAATTGATTTCCTGAGGGTGCCCAACTACAACTACAGTTCTCTAAGACTTCCTTTCCAGCCTGTTTTTCAAGCCCTGGAAGGGAAGTGGGGTAGCCGAAAAACTGTTGAGAAGAGAAGGGGCACACTTCCTGAGGTGGGACAGGCATGTGGGGAATGAGAGACTGTGGGTTGTTAGTTCGAGTTGGCACCTGACAGAGTTGTTCCTTATGTCTGAGATACATCAGCCTAGCTAGGAATCCCTTTACCCGGGTGGATTTTAGTCCCAGCTCGGGGGTGACCCACTGCTGAGAGTTCTGATCAACATGGTCTAAGGATGGGAGGATCGTGGAAGGTCTGCACGTAGTTGGTGGTCTTCTTATCAAAGATAAGTGTCGATTGTGAGTTAATTTATGTGTTGCATCTTTATTATGCATTTTTTTATGGGTTTTTCCTTGTGTGCATGATGCATTTGTATTTTACTATTATTCTGCATTAATCTGTGTATTTTCTCAGAGTATTTGTATATGTTTAAAAATTCGTGTACAGTTTGAAAGATTTTCATGGAATAGCCTAGAAGGTGGATGGGGATGTTACAATATGGTATCATTGTTGATGGAAACAAAAGTTTGAGAGATGTGGATCGGCCTGGGTGGCCGAGTGATGTTACAATATGGTATTAGAGCTCCAATTTCCAACATTGAGCCTGGATGGGTTGAGTAAGTTGAAATTAAAGCGAAATTTTCAGATAGAATTGTTGTCGAAATGGTCAAATTTTGAGTTACAAAATGTCCATGAGTGCCAGGAGGGCATTGAGATCACACCTTAACTATGTTAGAAATATCAGGAGGTGTAGCGGTTCAAGAAACCACAATAGCCGTTGGATCTGAGCATGAAAGAATGAGGGTCGTCGAATCAAGCACAAACTCGAAGGAGAAGCATTGTGGAGAAGATCAGATGCCAACCGTCAGATATGCACATAAGCGAGTGTGAGCCATATATCTCACAACATTTCAGTGGCTCGGCACTCTGGGAGAAATGGGTCCTTGTGTTTCCAGGAGGAAAATCTCCCAAAGTCCCAAACTCCAAAGTAAATCTAGACCGTTGGTCGTCAGGGACACGTGTCAGTAGATTCTCGAACTTTCAGGAGTTTGAAAATCCAGAGGATTGTGGATAAAAGGTGTTCTGGCATGAAAAGTCCTGAAGCCCCAAAGCTGAGATTTAATCCAGGTCATCCGTTGATGGGGACACGTGGACCATAGATCTCATCCCATCACCAGTTCGACATTCGGAAATTCGGGAGGCAACATGAATTGTAGCCTTCGAACTCCCAAAGCCCAGAGTTCCAGAGGGGATCCTAGTCGTTGGGTGCAGGAGGAGTGAGAGTCGTCAATCTCCAATTCAATGTTCGGTGGTTCATAAGTATTGTGCGTTGGATTTGCAGGAAGTCCTGAAGCCCATAGTCCCGGAGCTCCTATTGACTGTTGATCTCAGCAAGGAGCGGGGACCATTGATTCTTGAACCCTTCGGGAGTAATGTTTTGCTATAAGATCCTCCGAAGCTCGAAGATTCGAAGCCGGAGTAGTTTTCCAATTCGGCGTTCAGCTGAATTGTGGTGTTGTGTTAAGAAATATTTCAAATCCTGAAGCTCCGGAGCGTCGGAGTAACGAAGATCCGAAGAAGCTCCCATTTGGGGGTTTTCCACTTTAGTGTTCAGAGGGAATGTTGTGTTGTGTTGGTAAAACCTATTAATCCTAAAGTTTCGAAGTGTTGGAGTCTCCAAGTTCTAAAGCGTCGGAGTCCCAAAGCTTCGGAGAAGTGCTCGTTCGAGAGTTTGCGAATTCAACATTCGGGGGAGTTGGAGTGTGTTGAGGGAGAAACCTTCGAATCCCAAAGTTTTGAAGCATCGTAGTACCAAATCTGTGTATAAGCACCATTTAGGTAAGTGCCTAGTTCTATCCCATGGTCACATGAGTTTTGGGACGAAGTAAAGGGGCTAGTGCTCGAAAATTGATTTTAAAGAAAGAAAAGGGATTAGAGAAGGAGCTCGCAGGTTTCTGATTTGTATGGACCTGCATTTGAGGGAAATCATAGGATCTTGTGAACCTTAAGAGATAATTCAACTCAGGTCCAAGAGATAATTCGACTTCCGAAGAAGATCACCTGTACAAGGATTACCCTCACATAAATGACAAATTTTCAAATAACCATAACTTTCTACTCAAGACTCTGATTTGAGCATGGAAGCAGGTGTGGGAAAGATCTTAGATAGTAGAATATAAATGTTCACCTAGAAAACTGATCTATATTGTCAATTTCTCATAAAATCATAAGAAAGAAGTTTGATGCATTATTGAACCAGAATTGTTCATAATTTCATGTAGTTGATAAATCAATTATCCTAACAAGTTTTGTTGGCTGCACATTTTTGCAGAGTTAACAACAATTAGATCAGAACAGGATCAACACAGAGTGTAGAATCATGGAAGATACACAGGGGGCTTACATCCAGGAGGATGAGATCAAAGGGATGGATGTCAATATGGGTAATGAAGGTACAAACTCAAATGGACATGGAGAATGAAAGGAAGAAAACATAAACTTGGTAGATACCATTAAAAATTTGCAAAAGGATGTCCAAAGTTATAAAGCTGATAATGAAAGGCTTATGAAATCCAAGGAGTAGCAGGAGGACTTCAACATAAAGTTAATGTAGAGCTTGAACATAATAGAAAATAAGATGGATAAGGAGGATGACTCAAGCAAGTCAGGAAGTCATAGGTCTCATGATGAGAGAGGAAGAACAAGAAGTGTTGGAAGACATCACCATCACTCCCCAAGGCATTCCACTAGGAGAGAACACAGTATCTCAATTCCATCCCCTATCATGAAGCATAAGAGGAGGTATGGGGTGGATGAGCTACAAGGAGAAATGAACAAAATCAAACCTCCTACATTTGATGGTGAGAAAAATAAGGATGAAGATGCAGAGACATGGTTGCTAGGCATGCAAAAATATTTTCAATTGCATAATTACTCTTCACACGTGGAAGGAAGAATTTCCATATATCAACTCAAGGGAAAGGAATCCATGTGGTGGGACCAATTTGTGCAGGTGCAACACATTAAAGAGAAAAATGTCACTTGGAAGGAATTCAAAAAGTATTTTGAAAATAAATACTTGACTAAGAGATACTATGACAAGAAAATGAACGAGTTCTTAGAACTCAAGCTTGGGAGTATGACCACAGATGAATATGAAAGAAGGTTTTTAGAACTGCTAAATTATGTTTCTTTCATTAAGGATGAGACAATTAATATTCAGAGGTATTTGACTGGGTTTCCGTCATTCATCAGTTACAAGATAAAATATGATGATCCCAAAACATTGGAGGAGACCATAAGGCAAGCTAAATTCCTATATGATCAGCATAAAGGAAGGCCAAAATTCCAAAAAGCTTGGGAAGACAAGAAGAAATACAATATGGAATAGAGGAAGAAGGGGACTAAGTCACCATTCTTCACAAATAATCCTCAGGGACAACCATCTTCTAGAGAACCCAAAATGATTGAGACAGGGGGGCAAAGTCCAAGACAACCACCTATTCAATGTTGGGGTTGTAAGAGAGATCATATGTATAAATATTGTCCTCATAGAGGTAAAAAAGTGAGGATTGTCCACAATGTACATCAAGATGAAATAATGGAGGACACGGGAAGAAGTGTACCTAAGATCTATGCAGTCGTGGACAACAAGCAAGTTGAGTTTCAGTCACATATGATTGCAGTGGAAGGTATGATCAACAACCAAACCATTGCTATTTTAATTGATTCAAGAGATAGGCATAGTTATATAGATCCTAATATGGTGGAAAGATTCCATTTTCCAAGACGAAAGCACGGAAAATCTTGGTTGGTGCAGCTGGCTACCAGAGGCAAAAGAAAAATTAATGAGATGGTTAAGTCATGTCCAATGGACATGAATGGACTAAGCACCAGGGCAGATTTGAACATCTTGCCTTTAGGTTCCTATGACTGTCTAATTGGTATGGATTGATTGGACCAACACCATTCTATCCTAGATTGTTATAATAAGGAATTTACTTGTTGGGATGGAGAAGGGAACCTAAGGACARTACATGGAATTCCYAGGGCAATAACTGTCAGAGAAATTYCAGCATTGCAGGTGAAGAAAAGTTACAGAAAAGGGTGTCAAATATTTGCAGCKCATATGTAAGAGACACCTAAAGGTAAGGTGTCAAATATTGAAGATTATGYAGTCCTAAAAGAGTTTGAYGATGTATTTAAAGAAATACCAGGATTACCCACAAAAGAGACATTGATTTCTCCATCAATCTGATGCCTGGAGAAGCTCCAGTATCCAAGACCCCTTACAGGATGAGTACACCAGAATTGAAGGAATTGCAAATACAACTTGARGAGATTMTGAAGAAGGGATATATACGCYCAAGTGTGTCACYTAGGGGTKCCCCRRTATTATTTTTGAAGAAKAAGGATGGAACATTGAKACTTTGCATTGACTTYAGGCAGTTGAACAAGGTAACTGTGAAGAATAAGTATCATTTTCCAAGGATCGATGACCTCTTTGATCAGTTGAAGAATGAAAAATTATTCTCCAAGATTGATCTCAGGTTAGGTTATCATCAGGTAATAATCAAAGAAGAAGACATTAGCAAGACCTCTTTCATAACAAGGTATGGGCATTATGAGTTCGCAATGGTGTCATTTGGGTTATCAAATGCACCAGTTGTCTTCATGTGTTTAATGAATGGTATTTTCAGATAATACTTAGATAAGTTTGTCATTGTATTTTTAGATGAAATTCTTATATATTCCAAGTCGAAGGAAGAGCATGAACAACACTTGAGGATGGTATTACAAGTATTAAGGGAGCATCAGTTGTATTCCAAATTGAGAAAGTGCTCATTTTATCAAAATAAAATTCATTATTTGGGACATATCATATATGAGTAAGGGATAGTAGTGGATCCTAAAAAGATTGAGGCCATTAGAGGATGGTCAACACTAAGGAATGTGACAGAGGTAAGATCATTCATGGGCCTTGCGGGCTACTACAGAATATTTGTTTAAGGATTCTCAAAGATTGCACACCCGATCACTTGCAAAAGAAGGGAGTGGAGTTTTAGTGGACATTGGAGTGTGAAAAGAGTTTCCAACACTTGAAACATTTATTAACCAGTGCTCCAATAATAAGGATTGTTGATCCAAATGAAGACTTCATTGTATGCATTGATGCATGTAAAGAAGGACTTGGTGGAGTCCTCAGTCAAAATGGGTATGTTGTATGTTATGAATCAAGGAAGTTGAAGGAGCATGAAAGGCACTATGTTACTCATGATTTGGAGCTGGCAGCCATAATGCATGCATTGAATATGTGGAGGCACTACCTCATGGGGAAAATGTTCGAGTTGAGGACAGACCATAATGGTATGAAATATTTATTTGGACAACCAACTCTAAATGCTAGGCAAAGCAAGTGGTTAGAATTTCTCAGTGAATATGACTTTGATATAAAGCATATCAAAGGGAAATAGAACAAGGAGTTGATGCACTTAGCAGAAGGGTGCATGAGTTGCATTTTACAACCATTAGCATGTACCAATCAAATTTGAAGGAAAAAATCTTAGAGGATGCAAAATCAGATTTACTATACATGGAAATAATAACAAAATTACAGAAAGGTATGTTGTAGCAGAAAATTGAAGACTACAAGCTGGGGAATGAAGAAATTATCATGTACAGAGGAAGAATTTATGTACCAAATTCCGAGGAATTGAAAAATCTGATATTGAGAGAAATGCATAATGTACCTTATGCTGGGCACCCAGGGTATCAAAAAAATATTGCAGTTGTCAAGAGCCAATATTATTGGCCAGGCATGAAGAAAGAAGTTGTTGAGTGTATTGCCAAATGTTTGGAGTTTTAAAAGGTCAAGGCTGAGCATAGATGCCCAGTTGGTTTGCTACATCCATTACCCATTCCTAATTGGAAATGGGAAGTTGTAACAATGGATTTCATCACCAAACTGCCCAGAACAAACAAGCAGCATGATTCTATCCTGGTAGTAGTGGATAAGCTTACTAAAGCTGCCCATTTTATTTCAGTAAAGCTCACTCACAAGGAAAACAACATTGTTGATATTTATATGAGATAAATTGTTCGAATGCATGATATACCCAAGACAATCATGTCTGACAAAGATCCAAAATTTATGTCAAATTTTTGGAAAGGAATATTTAAGGGATTTGGAACAAATTTGAATTTTAGCACAACTTATCATCCATAATCGTATGGACAAATAGAGAGGGTGAATCAAGTGATTGAGGATATGTTAAGGATGTATGTGATGGATAAACCATCAAAATGGGAGGATTACCTACACTTAGTATAGTTTTATTATAACAATGGGTACCAAGCATCTCTAAAGATGACCCCATTTGAGGTACTTTATGGAAGAAGGTGCAACACACCGGTAAGTTGGGATGACCCAATAGATAGAGCAGTGGTTAGGCCAGAATTACTCAGGGAAATGGAAAAGAAAATGTCGAAAATAAAACAGAATTTAAAGGATGCTCAAGACAGGAAGAAAATATATGTTGATAAGGGAAGTACTCATAGGGCTTGTAGCATACATGCTTTCATTTCCTCCATCAATGTCTATTCATAATGTATTCCATGTATCATTGCTCAAAAAGTATATACATGATTCTAATCATGTTATTGATTGTAATGTGATTCAAGTGGAGTAAGAAGGCGCTTTTCAGGTGCATCCGGTATGCATACTGGACCGAAAGATCAAACAACTCTGGAATCGAGTCATAGAGATAGCAAAGGTCCTATGGACCTGGTACTTTCCTGAGGATGCAACTTGGGAGCATGAGGATTCTATGCATGTAGAATACTCACATCTTTTTGAGGATTTTTTAAATTTTTGGTGGTAAATGTGTATATATATTGCACTAAGGACAGTACATAAATAAGGCGAGGGGAATGTAATATCCCAAGACCGATCCCCAGCTGTAAACGTAAATATTTTTTATAGGCTAGTGAGCCAGGTTATTATAGGCCAGAAGGCTTATGTGATTATTAGGCCGGAGAGCCTAGATGCTAAAGGCCAGTGAGCCTATTTTTGTAATATGTAAACACTCATATCATAAATGAAAAACACATCATTGCATGTAGACCATCCATAATATAAGCGTATGGGGGACTAAACTCCACTAGGAAGGGAAACGGGGGGGGGTGATAAGAACCTAGAAAGGGGGCTAATCTAGAGGGATTATTTCTAAAGGAATATTATGATATATTTCTAAAGACTAAGGTATGGATAATTATTTTATCCTAAGTTCTAAGGATGGGGACTAGTGGGCCAAAGTGGCTCTCAACCTGACAAGTGTCAAATTTGGGACATGCATACAAAGAGTTTGGACTTATTGCATTATTCATTCATTCCATCATTCTGGTCTCACCATCCTACACGCACTCCTTCAGCAATAAACCGTACCCTTCCTGTTATGAGCAGTGCACCTGTACCTTCCCCAAAGGTTGTTGTTTCCATCACATGTAATTTACCCGGAGGCTACTGCTGCCATCACATGTACCATACTAGAACATTGTTTCTGCCATCACCTGTATCTATTCCTGGCTGACTTAAGCATTATACTGAAGAAGTGGGTTGTCAGGCCCGTGGGATTGAAGAGGCTGGTTGTGAGGCCCGTGATGAACTCTCTCCAGGTGAGATAATTGTTGGGAATTCATTTCCCAAGGGTTCCCAACTACAACTACAGTGTTATGAGACTTCCTGTCTGGCATGTTGTTGAAGCCCTAGAAGTTAAGTGGGGCAGCCGAAGGACTATTGAGCAGAGAAGGGGCACACTTCCTGGGGTGGGAAAGGCATGTGGGGAATGAGAGATTGTGGGTTGTTAGTTCGAGTTGGCACCTGATGAATTTGTTCATGTTGTCTGAGATACATCAGCTTGGCTAGGAATCCCTTTACGCAGGTGGATTTTATTCCCAGCTCGGGGGTGACCCACTACTGAGATTTTTGAGAAGCGTGGTCTAAGGCTGGGAGGATCGTGGAAGGTATGCACATAGTTGAGGTCTTTTTATCAAAGATAAGTGTCAATTGTGTGTTAATTTATGTGTTGCATATTTATTATGAATTTTTTTTTATGGGTTTTTCCCTGTGTGTATGTTGCATGTGTATTTTACTATTATTCTACATGAATCTGTGTATTTGTTCAGAGTATTTGTATATGTTTAAAAATTTGTATACAATCCGAAATTTTTTCATGGCATAGCCCAGCAGGTTGTTAGGGATGTTAAAATATGGTATCATTGCTGATGCTAAGAGAATTTTGAGAGATGTGGCTCGGCTTGGGTGGTCGGGTGATGTTACATCCCCGGAGCAACAAAAATCGGTGACCAAGTTGTTTGGATATGATTATGAGATTGTTTATAAGAAGGAAAAGTAAAATGTGGTGGTTGATGCTCTTTCCGGGAAATATGAAGATGAAGGGTCCCTCTTTTCCCTCTCATTCATTGCCACTAACTGGATTCAGGATGTTCAATATGAATGGTTTCAAGACCCAATTTTTTTTGGCCTAATCCAAAAACTTCAATAGGATCCCCAAGATACTCCAGGATACTCTTGGCACAATGATAAGTTTCACTATAAAGGTCACTTGTATTTAAGAAAATAATCAACACTTAAATCCAAGGTGCTCTCTGAGTTTCATGCTTCACATAGTACAACAGGCCATTCAGGTTTTACCAAAACTTATGAACAGGTCAAACGATATTTCTTCTGGGACAGTATGAAATAGGACATCCACACCTTTGTTCCATTTGAAGGCTTTAAATTGAGCCATATCCAAGTCATGGAGGAGAAGAATTCAACTTTTGAGAGAAAAGATACTTTAGAGAAATTTCACTTCACATTGAGTCTGCATCCCTTTATCCTTGAAAGTTTTAACACATTGTTCAACCCCCAAGCTCTTCCTTTTTTGATGGAGAACCTCATTGTCTCCTTTATATGAGTTGTCCTTTGGTGGAGGATTGAAGTGGTGGAGGCCCAACTAGAAGGGACTTAGTTTTTCGGTTCTGAGATGTACTGACACATAAGTTTGTCACTTATACACTTATGTTGATTATTTTAAGAGAAACACTCTTTTCTCGTCCAATTGATATCTTGCAAATATTTGAATTATTATTCCTTGGGCGTATTTGTCATGTATGTTAATGGATTATGCTATTTTATGTGATAACATTATATATTATCACCATATGCTTGCATATCTTGGTTGTTGAGGACAAGTTGCAAGTATAAATTTTTGAGTCGCGTGATCAACGATGGTCTTCATCGAACGTCCGACAAGGTAGGCTATTGATCTTGTCTTGTTAGCATTTTCATTTATAGAGCATACTTGGGATTAGAGTTTATTTCTATGTGTCATTTTGTTTGTTGTGGTTTACCTCATTCCATAGAGAGATTTTCCTCGTAACAGAATTGACGACCATACTAGGGAAAGAATCTTCTTTTTGGGGGTTTGGAGTGTTTTTCTCCTTGAATTGCTCTTTGTTAGCCTGAGTTTCCTTGTCGTCTGATTGCTTAACAACCTATTTTTACTTTGCATCTGAGTTTCTTGGCTTAATCCTTACCCTGGCATTGTTTTACTAAATATACGCGGGTTTTCCCTTGATATAAGTGTACATACACAGGTTGTCCTTATATAGGGCATGTGCATACACGAGTTTTGCTCAAACAGTGGTGTACATCAACTTTTTTTATTACTGGCTTAGTTTGGTGGTTGTTGGGTGAGTTTGGTTGATTGCTGAGTCTTCTTGGGTCTCTGTCCTAACTGTTGAGTGCTTACAGAGAGATAATAAACCTTCTTATTGTTGGATTTTCAGGCGGTATTCTTTATTATCATCTTTTTCATTGATTATCCTTGCATCTTGGTCTGAGTATTTGTTTCTTGGTATCCTGCTTGGCTTGTCTATTTTTGCTTGCAGTAGGCTCTGTGTATCAAGTTGTTATTCAATGCTTTCATTTTTGTTTATTTATATAAAAAATACAAAAAACAAATTGCTCATTTTTCATTATGGCATTTTCTCTTTTGGTTATTTAGTATTGATCTTAACATATGAGGAAAGATTGAATTTTATTGAAATTGTAGAAATCGCATTGAAAGTTGCATTTGAAAAGCTTACCATCTTTTGAGAATTTAAGATTAGGACTTAGTACTATTTTTATATTCATTCCTTTGATATGATGAGTCATAATATCATCAGTTTCACGATCACATCTCTTGAGTAAACAAAGCCATTAAAAGACTAAAACTGATATCCATGTTCAATGATATGAGTTTGAGTCAAATCACTTTGAAATAGCATAAGAAACAATCTAGAAGCATAATTGGAGCTAGAGATGCCTATGGAGAGCTTCACAATGGAAAATTGAATTATAGAAATTGATAGGATCATAACAAACAAGTACAACACATGTAGGAGGCTAAATTGATTCAAATAATCTTGTATGATCAACATTGAAAGGAGGGTTCCATTCTTGATGTAGTCTTTCCCACCAAAATGGCATATCACAAAGAAAAAAATGTCCCTTTAAACCTCCA
>ML811712.1:89927-107661 GCA_009831015.1 Picea engelmannii | reverse complement strand
CTAATTCATTATTCTAATACAAATACAAAGTATGATATATTTTTCCTAGGTTTCAACAAGAAATCAAATGAAAAGTCATAAATTATGATGAAGGTTACCTTGAGCCTAAATCCTAGTTTTAAACATCAAAACCATAAATAACAGGGTGTAAATGATAGGAAAAAAGGATGAATGTATAGGAAAAAGAACGCCCAAAGGATGGAAAACATACGGATTATAATCCCCCCTCAACCATAGTTGGTGTACGTCCTTGAGAAACCCTTTCATCTAGTCATCATAATCAGAGGAGATAAAGTATGAATATTTCTAGTAAATATTGCTCCAATTGTAAGGGGAATGATCTTCTTCCTCATCACATAGTAACCAATTTTCTGGAATATTCTCCTAAAAGGATTCTTCCTCCTACTACTCCCATGAATAACATTATTGATACTTTGGTGAGGGACATAGAATAAGTAAAAAGTTAAATTTCAAGCCTATCTGTTGTGTCCAACACCTTTTTAAGAAATCCATGTATCTTTTAAACCTGTTTAGGTTTATATTGAAAGTAGGATAGCACAAGGGTTATCTCTTTCTTTATTGAGTTGATAAATAATCCCATCTCCTTTCACAAGAAAGTAAAAGTTTCAACCTCCTCTGAACTACTCGTCCTACACACTTAGATATGGTAGTCCTTTTAGTTCATTGAGGAAAATAATAAATGAGATTGCTTGAGTAAATTTTCATGCCTCAAAATTACCCTTACTGGAGAAAAGCATTCTCCTGTCACCCATAAATAAACATTTCATTCATCATACTCTATATGGAACAAGGCATTACTCCACTACATTTGATGATTCATGAGTGAGGTAAATAATTCCTCAATTGCACATCCCCCACAAAAGGATTGGAGTTTATTTGATTTTTCGAGAGAAAATCATGTCGATATAACTCACACAATAAATTTCGATTCTCCTCACTCTAGTTAGAATATGATTTCAATAAGTGCTCAGGAGTCCAGAAATTGTAGGGCATACCTATAGCCAAGGACCTGATTTGAGAGAATATCCATTATTCTTTCAAAACACTGCATATATTGGTTAAGGACACTTATTGGTTAAGGACAATTGCAAGCTAGAACTACATGAGCCATATGAAATAACTATTGTTTTCCCTGTCTCAATTGTTGTACTCTAGTGGCCAACTCATCCCATTTCTCATGCATATTGTGAATAGTTTGGTGATGTTCCAACACCTTGGCCAAAGGATTCAACAACCTTCTTCTAGTTCATGACCTTAGCCTCCAATTGAAGGACTTCCAAGGAATCTACCACATCACTTTCTATTGGAACCTTTCTTTCCACCTCTCTTTATTTATATACCTTCTCATTATTTAGATACCTTCTCCTCATGATCCTTAATTTCATTTCTAAGAGCCTTTATAGACGGTTCTTCTTTCAGGGCTTGATGTTCAAAGGTTTCTGTAGGTACCCCTTCCTCCAATCTTCCTCCAATCTTGCATCTTTTGTCGAGTCACTACGGGGATTTTCTTTTGTAGCATCATTTATATTCGCCTCTTTTGACTTCTCATTGATAGGGCTCTTAACCACACCATAAATGATATTATCGTCATTAATGCCAATTTCAAGTTGAGCATAAGGTGGTCATTCTGCTTCACACTCTTCAATATCTTGGATCAAAATGTCTAAATTTATCTTGGCCCTAAGATTTCTTAGCTTTTCTTTGGCAATGGCTAATTTCTGGTGCATCCCTACGTATTACTGATTTCCCCATGCCTTAAAAAAATGGCCAATTTCTGGTGCAAACCCTTATTCACCCTAAGTAATTTTCGATTAATTTTTTAAGGATGGGTTTCATGTGCCTTGATAGCTAAGTGCCTTCAACAATTTCTTCTATAGCAACAATTTGTTGTACTTCCTTTGAGGATTCTGCAACTCTGCATATTCTAACGCTTCATCTCCTTGATGATTGGGATCTTCTTCAGCAGATGACGATGGTTTCACCTCTTATGCGTTCATATCCTTTACTGGCATCTACAGTTATTCTAAATAGATAACTATAGTTGGAATTGCTGATGAATTTTTATTGGTACAAATATGGGGATAAATTGAATATGGATAAAGTTGATAAAATCTGTTAGGAACTTATACTTAACATATTGATTGGATTATGATAAAAACGTGCAAACAAATGTGAGGGAGATAGACTTTTTGCACACCTACTCGAGAGTATGAATAGAGAGAATAAGAAGTCCAGTTGAAAAGATGACGAATAATAGTTGGGGTAAAAAATGGAGTATGTAAAATTTACAATGGTAATGGTGTTTGCTAAACGTTTTATTTTTTTGTTTTTTGGTCATATTTGGTGGGACAAAATCGCTATTTTTTTTTAAATTGTATTTTTGAATGCATAAATGGATTTAGTGTATTGAAAAACTTCTAACGTATCTAGATTATACAAACTTAGCCACTCAAATCCAACCATTTCTCACCGAATTTCAGACAAAATCAAAAGAAAACAAAAAGTGAAACATTTAAAATACGCTTAATGACAATTGCGAACTCATTTTCTCACACCAGATGGATTGCAAAGAATGGGAAGAAGGTTGGAAATGTCAGAAAAAGTAAAGGATTGCAAAGAATGGGAAGAAGGTTGGAAATGGTCGACGATGAGGCCGAAGAGACGACAATTGTTTTTGAATGGATCAGTGATTAATAAAATCAACGCAGAAGTGGAAGACGGATGGATCACGAGAGTGGGGAAAATTTGTCGATTACATTTGATATGTCGTGTCTATTTTAATCACTTGACTATATGAGCTGAAAATTTTATCTTTGAATCTCGTGTC
Source organism: Picea engelmannii (assembly GCA_009831015.1). Taxonomy (NCBI): domain Eukaryota; kingdom Viridiplantae; phylum Streptophyta; class Pinopsida; order Pinales; family Pinaceae; genus Picea; species Picea engelmannii. The sequence continues at coordinate 104,813 of ML811712.1, read as the reverse complement.
TCTTTAATAGAATTTCCATTATATGAGATAGAAAATAGCTTTATGTCTTATCTCTATAGATTTCCACTATCTCAAAAAGTGGGACCATATAATTACAACATTTCTTTGAATTTGATATGTCATGTCTATTTTAATCACTTGACTGTATGGCATGTCAAAGTAAGACATGGAAGACCATGGAAAATGAGCGAATGTGTTTTAAATTGTTTATATGAAATGTCAAAGTACGACATGGTGTACAGGTGATGTTTACTAAAAGGTGTTTGTAGAGACATACAATTTTTTCTTTCTAGTATTAATCTTAGTTGTACAAGGCAATATTTTTATTGGGCTATAGTTTGGCAAAGACATATGCTTGATTTGATTGAGAATGAGGGTTTTAATCGTCAAGTGTTCGCCTCATGACATCAACTGTTGGCAGGGTGTGTAAATGGATGGCAAGTGGTTTTATTCTTGCTACTACAAGAGAATTGAATACTTCATGCTTCAATTTGGGAATCTATTAAACAACTCATGTTCAAAGTTGAGAATAAAATAATTGCTCCTATAAGGATAGATTGCATTGAGATTATATGTTTGGAGTTATTTGTTCTATGCCCACCTTGCATAAGAGGACTATGCCTTGTCCTACCTATTGAACAGATAGTACTTGATTATGATTTGACTTGGTTTAATCTTGGCCATCACCTGACATTGAGTTGAATTCATTGAGTTGTTCATCTAGTTGGCCATAGATCTACATGGCTTAAACCCTTCTCTAATTAGCACCTTAGTCATGGTGGTTGTGGAAATATGTGGTTGTAACCACATTTACATTACATAAGAGATAGGTTGATGTAGATATGGTCTTTGGTTTCAAATCAATCGACATGGTTTGGAGCTCAAGCTTGCTATTATAGAGTGTTACAACAAAATCTAGCTCCCCCATATGATGTAAAGTCCCAAGAATCAAGGGGATAGTTTCTGCAACTCAAGAAGGCTCCCCATTGTCACCTTAGTATCTCTTCCTCTCTTGTTAGGTTGGCTCTTCTCCCACTAAAGGGGGGTATCCCTAAATAATATTGCTAAGGCTATGGAGTGGGGGTCTTAAGTGTTATAAGAAGATTAAGCCTTAACATAATGTATTGTTATTGTAGTATATGAAATGGGATGAAAATGGAAATGTGAAAATGACTATATATGAAAATGAAAGAAAAGAGAAAGGAATGAAAATATATGAAAGGAAACCAATGTCTATCAATAATTTTTTAATGGAGTCCGTTATCCCTCAAGATGTTCCAAGTTGTTATTGAAATGATGTCGAGGTGCCCCAAAGGCCAAGACTCAGGATGAATCTTAAGGCCAAATTTGTAGTAAAACAATTGTGCAATATTTGGGAAGTTTTCCCCTCTTTCTCTCTCTTTCTTCTGAAATTATAGGACCTCAAACAATTCTCGATTCAGCTGACAAATGCTCTCAACTATTAGTGGCATTTTTCCATGAGTGTTTCAAACAATCAAGCTTGAAAGGAGGATGAAATGGTGAATCAGAGGAAAAACAAAATAAACATATAGGGCACTACTAGGAATGAATCTTGTAGCTTATGGAAAAGAATAACGTGATCAACAATTAAGAATTCAGCAGCTCTAACAGGTGTATTTAGATCAATAAAACATGTTTCAAATAGTTAATATCTCATACATATAAACACATGGAGGTACCCTCTATATATCATTCAAATGCACAAAGAAATGACAAGAACTAGTCATACATTCAGAGGAAATCAACTCTATATTAGAACTAGACATCACACAGTAACACTGAATATGGTGAACAATTTGTTGTCTAAGATTTTATGTATTATATCTGATACAAGAGAAGCAAGAGTGGAAGGAGATGCTTTACAAGAACACAAATACTGTAAGGAAGAAATTACAGAATGAAACTTAAATGCATGAGATGAATCTTTGTTTCCTACTGCATTTATAAACTAATTGTGCTTAAGGTATATGGTCAAACAACTAATGCAGTAGCATCTTTCCACCTCAGCATATGCGCCAACAAGCCAACACATAGGCGCGCATTGGAGAAAGGGAGAGCCGCTGACCCTACCAATTTTGAATTTGAAATGTGATCCTATACGGATTTATGTTGTAAGGTTGAGTAAAACCAAGCCATGCCTTTGTATAGGTAGTGGATAGGGTCACCTTAGTGGTTAGTTGTAAGAAGGTCTAGATACGAGTCAGATTTGGATCTTCATTCATTGTAATGATCCGTAGGGATAAGATGTCTTAACTGAGACAGTGATGGCACTAAGGAAGTGGAGAGGATAAGCTCAAGGAGCCCTCTTGTAAAATAATAACCAAGAGAGGTAGAGTAGAGGAGATACCCAGTTGAGGTAGGATATAGGAGTTGGAGAAGGAGTTGAGACTCCGTGGTAGTCCAGTCTCTATACACATTTGTAAACAGACATTCATCTTAATACAAAGAAAGCAGTTTTTCCTGCATATGATATCCATTTGTGTTATCTATGTTCTATGAATGATATTTGTGTGTGTTTATATATGTGATAGATGCTTGTGATAGTTTTCATTTGCAGGAGAACATAGAATTCTCTATCTTTGTGTTACTGAGAAGTTCTGGGTTCTTTAGGCTCATGCAAGGAGTGCACACCAGAGTAGCGAAACTTTGTGAGCTAATGCAAGAAGTGTGTATCTGGAATTTGTTAAGATTTCAGAAGAGAACGTGCCAGGAGGGCACACCAGAATATTCACAGACTCAAAAGGAGCCTCAGGGTTACTGAATACTCTAGAGGAAAGACTGTGTAGAGTAAGCACATCCAAAGTTACAGAAAACTTTGTAAATTCTTCCAGGAGGGAATTGAGTAGGTGCATAGTATGCACTGGGTCAACACTTAGACAAGTGTTTAGAACGTCTAAGGACTCAAAAAAGTGCAAGGTGAGCGCAGGAAGTGAACTTGTTTCAAGTTTGAAAGCTCAGAAGGAGGAGCAACAACAACCGCTGGATCAGCTGTGAAGAGTACATCTGGACCGTTAGATTAGAGTCAAGAATAGATGTGGAGCACACAGAGAGGGGGAACGAATCCCAGTTGTTGGACCTGAGCGCGAAGGATCGAAATTCGTCAGATCCAGGTAAAGTGCATAGACTCTAATCCCTTTAAGTGCACAGGAGAGCAGACTCGCCAAATTCCCGAAGAGGGTAGGGACCGTGCATCATCCAGAGGAACAAGTGGCGAAAGATTTGAAACTCCGAAGAAGATGAGATTGGATGTGATTCTGTGTGATTATGGTTGCAATGCTCTCTTTAGCACCAATCTATAAGATATAAGAGGAGGGAATATGATTTAGATTAATCAGCATTAGAGCTGTGAGATGACTTGTTTTATTCGAGGAAATGCCATTTTAGCCTCCTATGTCCATGCTTCGTTACTCTCCTTTTCTAGCCCAGGCTTGACCCTAAGGTTTAGAGAGAAACGAAGTTCAAAATGAACCTCCCGAGGAAGTTGATTCACCCCAAGAATGATAGCACTCTTTGTCTTGTCGGCACTTTCGGTATAGATGGCTCATCCTTTTCTCTTGAGACAAGATGTTTTCTTTCCTTCTGTAACACAGAAGCGTTGGATTTCAAGAGATACCATACTCCCCGATCTCTAAAATATTGTCACAGCGAAAAGGATGCTTTCTATTCTTAGGGAATGCAATGATTTTATCCAAGTAGATAAGGATGATTATGTTAATTAATCCTTCAAGGAATATTATATCCATGGCATTCTATGGAACCTGCATTTGATATCCTTTTCAATCCCTCTCTCTTTATTTCAAAAGGTTGTGGAAGTTGTTTTGTGTTGGTCTTCATCTATGACCTAAATCTGATTCTGAATATGGTGAAAACCAGATAAACCATCTAGAAGAATAGACAACATCCCCGAACCAACTGTTTTCTGTAGAAAAAGATCAATTGACAACATCTGATAATGATATTTCAAGGAGGCTTGATTAATATTTATCAAATACACACATAAGTGAATCTAGCCATTCTCCTTTCGAATTCAAGTAGAATGTGGGGTTATATGATGATATTTTCCTCCAGCAACTTCATCAACTCCTTCCACGGTCTCGATCTTTGGATTGACCAGTGTTTTTTTCCTGCCTGAAGTGCCTTATGTCGTGTGGGATATATTCAATGGTGTGCTCCATGAAATCTCTTCTGAAGGTTTTCAATAATTCATAGTCCCACCAAGCAATGCGTAGTCATTGTATCTCAAGCAGAGTTATTTGAACTCCTCTATTTCTTAGTTTGCCAGCTCCTTTCCCATATTCATATTTTTATAACCACCCTATATTTCGAATATATGACTTGTAGACCTCCTTTCTCAGGCAGGATGGTCGCCTGGATGGAACATACTCTTTGAGGTTCTCAATTCTTTGGGGATATGATTACTGGTTGATCACTTGCTCATCTGGAATATGACTTTTGCTTAGATCAATGTGTGCTCCATTGATCAATAAATTTTCATCCTTTTCACGGCCACTGCTAAACTTTCCAGATTTCCACATTATCAGGCACATATATAGAGCCTTAAGAGAAATCTAACTTGTTTTTCTTCTGTAGTTAGTAACCCTTCAGTGGGAAAAAATTGAGCACCTTTACTGGCTAAGAATTCCAGTTGATTTTTATCTCTGTAGAGAGCTTGAATATGAAAGGAATAAAAATATTCCAACAGATTCCAGACTCTACATAGGATTTCAGCCTTAAAATGCTTCGTGCTACACAATCATCTGACTTTCCTGACAACCAGCTCAGACTCGCCATCAATTCTAATGTTTTTCACTCCCATTTCTCTACCTTTCGAAGCCCAAGGGAGGCATAAATCCTCCCTCATATTCTGCCATGTTGCATGTGTAATTGAAAGTCAATCTAAATATTTCTTCACTTTGGGGATATTGACTAAGACCACTCCAACACCTGCCTCTCAAAAATATAGTTGCATCAGGCAATGTTGAAGTACAAGGTCCATATTTGGTCAATGCTCTTATACTCTCCTTTATTTAGCACCGACATTTCATCGGTATCGTCGATTACCACATATTTTCCTTGTTCGACCTCCTGGTAAGACATCCAAAAATGATCATAGTTGTATGTAAGGTTTTCCAGCAACATCTGAATGGATTAATTTTATATCTCCTCCGTTCCTAGTTCCAGAATTAGCTCAAGATTTGTTTCTTCAACGAAATACACCCTAGCCTAGGAGTTTCTTAAAAAGTCTCAGTATGGTATGATGGGTTCGGCCTGTACATAAATAACTTTGTATTTATGAGGGCAGGAATAGTCCATAGAAAGATATTGGTAAAAATATTCAAATTTCTAAGGACTTTATATAGTTTTTGTAAGTTTTTGGTATTTTTTAAGGTAAAATAATTTTATTCTATGGAATTTGGGCGAATTTATTTTAGAAAAAATGGAAATGGTTGAATCTCTTTTGGGAAAAATCATGGAAAATTAGCCCATTTGTAAATTTTAGCCCATAAAATCATCTATGTCCCTTGACCTTTTTATTTTCTTCTTAATCCTATTTTTGCTTCACCTTTCCTTATGCAATCATATTCCCTTCGATGTTTATTGCATCTTCTTGCATTACTAGCAAGGTCGGGGATCTTCTTTTTCTCATAGTCATGAAAAAATCAACATCAAATTCCCTAGTGTATGTCACTTTGGTTGTTGGTTGTGATGGATTTATATCTGCAAAGATGCTGTTATAGAGAATATTAAACCTCTTGTTAAAATCATCAACAGTTTCATTGGCTCTTTTCTTGAGTGAGACAAATTCATTCAGGTAGTATATAGGATATTCCCTTTTCTCACTCCATTGTCTCATAAAGGTGACTTCTAGAGCTGGAAAAATATCAATTGAAGAGACAAGTAGTTATCTTAACCATTTTATAACACCTCCCCCCAAAGTTTGGAAAAATATCCTCATGAATAAGTCATCGTGCTATGCAAACTGGTCATCTGTAAAGTCTCGAAAATCACTCATATTATCTTCAGTTAAATGATTTTTATCCCCATCAAATTTGCCATGATATTTCATGCAATTCTCAGGGAGGTCATGGGTAATTTGGGGTAGATTTAATGGGGAAAATCTAGAAGTGACCCAAGGATTTATAGGGGTGGGAGAGGAGGTTTATTTCCCCTAGGTCTTCCTCCACCCAAGCCACCCATAAGGTTTTGCAGAATGATGTTATGGGATTCAAAAGACAAAGGATGAATAAGAATTTTCAAGAAGGGTTTATGGGAAGAAATGACTTCTTGATTAAATTATAGAGGAGAATATTGGAGGTCTATTAATGGTTCTGGAGGATATTTAGAAAAAAGAAGTGAATCTTCAAGAATATTAGTCAAATATACAAATTCAAAATCTTGATGAACAACTGAAGGAGATATTTATAGATAAGGGTTACCTGAGAAAAAGGAGGTTTGACACTCTCTGATATTTCTCCAGGTTGCGAGATTTTATAGATATGAATATATCAAAACTTGATTAGCATCAGGGTGGCTTCTAGTATGTCTTCTAGAAGAGGCCATATTGTCCTTATGTGGAGTCTTCAGGTGAAAGATTAACAACCAAGTGCATGAGGCTTGTTCGCCCTTAGGTCTCAGAGCTTACAATGTCGTATCCCTAGGGAATATTTCTTCAACTTACATCCTCGACAACGATGCCATTTCAGATGTTATCCCTCAAGATGTTATAGATTTTTATTGGAATGATGTCGAGGCACCCGAGGGGCCAAGACTTGGGATTAATATTAAGGCTAGATTTGTAGTAAAATAATTGTGCAATATTTGGGAAGTTTTTCCCTCTTTCTCTCTCTTTCTTCTAAAATTATAGGACCTCAAACAATTCTCAGTTCATTTGAAAAATTCTCTCAACTATCAAAGGAATTTGTCCACGAGTGTTTAATACAAGAAAGCTTGAAAGGATGAAGAAATGGTGAATCATAGGAAAAACAAAATAAACATACAAGGCACTACTAAGAACGAATCATGTAGCATATGGAAAAGAATAGTGTGCTGAGCAATTAAGAATTTAGCAGCTCTAACATGTGTAGACAGATCAATAAAAAATGATTCAAACAATTAACATCTTTGTACATATAAACACATGGAGGTGCCCTCTACATATCATTCAAATGCACAAAGAAATGACAAGAACTGGTCATACATTCATAGGAAATCATCTCTATATCATAACTAGACATCACACAGTAACACTGAATATGGTCAATAGTCTACTTTATGATATTTTATATATTAGATTTGATACAAGAGAATAAAGAGTGGAAGGAGATGCTTTACAAGAAAACAAATATTGTAAGGAAGAAATTACAGAATGAAACTTAAACGCAGGGGATGAATCTTTGTTGTCTGTTGCATTTATCAATTGATTGTGCTCAAGGTACATGGTCAAACAACTTTGGTTGTAAGAAACTCTTCAATTCCCCAAAGTGTCGACCTTGATAATGGGAGGCTAATTTTCTTTTTATTGTTCTCGTTCATTCCCTAAAACCTTTTCTTGAAACTACTTCCCACTTCTTGAAATTGTTTTCCAACTTCTTGATTCTTGAGCGGTTTTCCTCCTGGTAAAATTTGGTTTACCTTCACCTGGGTGAAATTATTTTATAGAGAGATATTGTGAGGTAGATGGAAACTTTCCAGCCAATGTATACATCACACTTGGATCCTGAAGAGATCTCTGTAATCATTTCTTATGCAAAAATTCAAAAATACACTGCAGATATTGCGTGACTCAATCACCGCCAAATCAAAACTTGGTGAGAAATCTCGGCCTTCGATCGCAAGTATCCCATTGAAGCAATCAAGTACTGGAAAGGCATAAAAATCATCAACCATCGGATCTACTCAGTCAAAATTGGATCAGTCACGTCCATTGGAGCGATTTGGGTCTATGATTCAAACAAGACTCCAACAAGGGAGCTCGAAAATTACATCTCGACCATCAATATGGAGTTGCACAGGGAGGTCTGAAAGTAGATATGGAATGCTAATATGTGATCGAGATAAAACGTGAGCCGTTGATTTTCCTTGACCAATCTTGGAGTCACTTAAGTATTGACGACACCATCGTTGTCGTCAGCTGGGTCCCACAGAAACGTGGAGGCTTTTCATTTGTTCACGTGGACACTGATGTAGCAGAGGGATTTGACATGTGTCACTCAACTTTAATGCACTTCCCTATATATTTGGAGAATTTTACGTGTTGACATGGAAACCCCTGGTTATCCCTGATAGTGCTCTGCTGGCAGTCTGACATGACACCTGATCAGGACCACTTGGGATCAGAGATCAAATCTGGACCATCAATCGAGGGGGCATGATTTATTGAATTTGGGTCGTTGATCGAAGGTACTCCATCAAAATGATCAAGGTGTGGCTTCAAATGTGACTCAGAAGAGGGGACTCCAAAGGGATTCAAAAAAAAAAATATGGATCGTCCATCGAAGGTCCGATAATCATCATGGGTGACTGATCTTGTCATGGTCAAAATGAAAAGTTCAGGTAAGGAAAAGATTAACATTTTGACGCTAGCCTGGACATGTGATCCGGATTATTTTCGGCACGAAATGAGAGAAAATAAATAATAAATAAATGTACATATATCGCAGATATCCAATAATATAACAGAAATGTATCAAAGATGCAACCATAAACACAAAGATACAGTTAAACACAATTTCTATTAATGTGTGAAATGTACAAAACTATAAAAATACAGAGTGAAAGACTCGCTAGAATGGTGGTAGCTTATCTCTAAGAAGATATGTGATGGCTACTCGCATTCGCAAGAACATGATTTTACAATGAGGCTCCAAAGGATTTTTTATCATAAAGAAAATCCAAAACCCTAACCCCGGAAGATGAAAAGCCAACAGTTTTGTGGACCCTGTTTTGGGTAGTTTGGTGTATCAACTTCCCGGGGGCGTAACTTTGGCATACGATCTCCGTTGGGTGCATGCTATCTCGTTGGAATGGTATCTTCGAGGGGATTCATTTTGGGGGATCAATTAGAGCCTTCAATTATCCTTGAGAACCTCGATCCTGAAAAACCTTCATTTAGGCCCTCAAAATGGCCCCGGAAGTTAAAAAATGCTAAAAATAGTAAATTACCAAAAATGCCAGAAAATTATTTTGATTGGAAAAGGTGGGTGGCCACCGATATCCACCTGGATCAACATGTGGCTGATTTCTACTGGCCAACAAGGACACTGACATGGTATGAGAGAAGGACATATGTCACCTAGATTTGTGATTTTTACCTATGCATGTGGTGGGTTCCACATGTCCACATGGTAGCCTTTGATTGGCTCTGGAAATGCTATACTAGCGAGATGACATGACACCTAGTGGGGGAAACTCAAGATTAGAGATCAGCTATGGACTGTCGATTAGAGGCGCACTGGCACACATCTTGATCATTTATTGGGGTTGCTCATTCTGAGTGATTAGGGTCTGGCTTCCAATAGGTATTTAATGAGGGGGCTCTGAATTCAAATATCAATCGTTAATATAGAGATGCAAAGGGAGGTCTAACAAGGCATGAGGGACATCGATCTAACTTGACCAAGGACCCAAAATCAGCTAAGGAATAAAATCATCATGCTGATGTCACCGAGACACGTGGTATATTTTCAATGGCCCATGCTAGCACTGATGTGGTAGAGGTGCATGACATGTGTCACCCAGATTTGACACATGTGGAGGGTTTCACATGTCAACATGGCAGCATCAGATTAGTTTTGACAGTGCCCCCTTGGCATGCCTAGCTCTCATATCTTCTACATTTCATCGATGATGACATCATCATTGACACCGTGAAAACTTGCATCGGGGGATTCTATTTTCATTTTTCGGATGATGATCTTCATGCTAATATCCATCATTATTCTTTCACCAATGCTAGGTCAGCCATTGATATTTCTCTGAAATAGTGAGTTGTTGATCTGTCGTCAAAAATAGGAGAGCCATCGATCTGTGTTCGATAAAAATCTAGAAACGGCTAAGGCAAAGGTCTTCATGTTGAAATCATTATGAACATGTGACGACTTTCTATTATGAACACGTGCTAGGTAGTCAAGCAAGAGAAAGGCATACAAATGTTTCCATCTGAGACTCAACATAATAGTGAAAAGAATCAATGTATAGATTGATGAGACAAGTGTATGAAATCCCAAAGAAGAAAGAAAAGACTGAGCAGAGAAGGAAGGAGAAGAGGATTTGGAAGAATAAGTAGAAGAAGCAGAAGTGAAAGAAGAAGAAGAGTTGCCAAAAGTAGAGCGGGAGGAAGATGACCAGCGAAATCTTCATATATCTCCCAAAAATCTTAGCCAACGAGTTCAGAAAAATCATCCACCAGAATAGATCATTAGGAATAAAGATGTTGGAGTTGAAACCAAATGAAAATTATGCTCACCAAAACAAATACATATAGCATTGTTGTCCATAGTTGAACCCAACAGTTTTTAAGAAGCCATCACTGATGAACACTGGATCAAATCCATGGAAGAAGAACTATATCAGATAGAGAAGAATGAAACATGAGAAATTGTTCCAAGGCCTAAGCATAAGAACATGATTGGCATAAAATGGGTATTTAGAAAAAATTTGGAGGATGGTCAGGTAGCTAGGAATAAAGCAAGGCTAGTATGCAAGGGATATGCTCAGGTTGAAGGAATAGATTTTAAAGAAACTTTCACCCTAGTTTCCAGAATGGAAGCATTCAGAATGATCTTGGCTTATGCATGTTCTAATGAAATCAAAGTATATTATATGGATGTAAAATCAACCTTCCTAAACAGAGAACTATAAGAAGAAGTCTACATCGAACAACCAGAAGAGTTTCTACTATTAGAAAAGGAAGATTGAGTTTGCAGATTGAAGAAGGCATTATATGGAATCAAACAATCCCCTAGAGAATGGTATTCAAGATTGGACAAATATCTAGAACATCAATGGTTCGGGAAAGACAATGGAGACAACAATCTCTACATAAAGGTAAATCAAGATAGTATATTGATAATTGAAGTTTATATTGATGACATTATTTTTGGAAGTGATGATGAGAAGATGAGTCAAATTTTTTCTAAAGACATGTAGAATGAATTCGAAATGTCATTACTTGGTGAGTTGTATTTATTTTTTGGATGTCACATATGTCAGGAAGATAAATGTATTTTCATCTCCCATTCCAAGTATATAAAAGAAATGCTAAATAAGTTTTGAAAGGTAGATTGCAATCCCATAAGTACTCCCATGCAGACTAGTTGCAAATTGATCAAAAATCATAAATCCAAGGATGCATATTAGAGATTCTACATATCGATGATTGTCAGTTTACTCTATGTGACAACATCGAAACCAGGTTTGATGCAAAGAGTTGGACAGGTTGCAAGATTTCAAGCAACATTGAAGGAAAAACATGTTATGACAGTAAAGAGAATATTCAGATATCCCAAAGCAACAGAAGACTATGGATTATGGTATCCAAAAGGTAATGATCTATCTCTAGTTGCATACATAGATGCAGATTGGGAAGGAAGTGTTGATGATAGAATAAGTACAAGTGGAGCAACCTTCTACTTGGGTGACTATCTGGTATCCTAGTTGAGAAAGAAACAATCTTCAATATAGTTGTCCATAACAGAAGAAAAGTATATTGCAACAACAACATGTTTTACACATGTTCTCTAGATGAAGAATTTTTTTTAGGACATACAAGTGGAATATGACGAGCCTATTCTAATATTCTTTGATAATACTAGTGCTATAAGTATCTGTAAAAATCTAGTGATGCATTCCAAGATGAAACACATTCTGATCAAGTTTCACTTTCCACGGGAAAAAGTTACAAAGAAGAAAATCAAGGTAGAGTATATTGAGACAAAAGAACAGATTGCATATATCTTCACCAAACCTCTTCCGAGGGAGACTTTTGATTATTTTCGACACAAACTAGGAGTAGTTTCAGCCCCATAATGATATACATGACAGTTGGCATAGTACGAAAAGGGGAGAGCAGTAGTAATCATGAAAGACTTGAATGCTTTTTTATTTATTTTTATCAAAGATTTACACGAGGAAGCAACATGAAGAGAAACATTAGTAGAGATCAAAGGCTTATAGACAGGGGGAGCAACCCCAAGGAGAAGTCACCATTTTCCATTGATGTCAAAGATGGAGTGAAAAAAGTAAGCATGGAAACAAAGAGATGAGGCATGAAGACAGGGGGAGCCAACATGAGATTGAGTGTTTCCATCAACCATGTCTAAGTGTTGTGTCTAAGTGTTTCCATCAATGCCAAAGGGGGGAATTGTTGAAACATTAGTTTTTGAAAGCTTGGTTGTCATTGAATTGTTGAAATATTGGTTTTCATTGATATAAACCCTTGAACAAGAAGTTTACAATTTTCATGCCAAGGTAAAGTAGTTGTAAACATAATTTAACAAGTTGCATGTTAGTTTCATGTTCAAGTAACTATAAACAAAAGTTAACAAGTTGCATGTCAAGGAAAAGGAGCTGTAAACAGAAGTTAACACGTTGCATGTCAGTTGAATGTTGAAGTAACTACAAACAAAAGTTAACAAGTTTAAGTTTAGTGGCATGTCATCATGAGATCCTCATTAAAACACAAAGAAGAGTCAATTGGAAAATCAATTCTAGTGAATACTAATTAATTGATCTGAAGCTAATAAGTTGAAGTCAGGGAAGTCCAGTCAAGGTAGAATTTTGCAGAAGTCGCGCGTACTAAGAATAATTTACATATCTAGGTTCTTTTCGTAAATCCGTGAGTTGCAGGAAGAAAATCATGGACATCCGCGAGCTTCAGTAGGGAAAAGTGTGGACATCTGCAAGCATACAGTGTATGGGTCGCAGACCTGTGAAGAAACAATGTTGAAGATCAAAGATCTAAGACCCAGGTCAGCTACAGGTTGAAGGTATGTCTTCCTATGTATGTTAGGGTGTGTATTCTAAAGAAATCGGGAACATACATGTCTTAGTGACTCAAAATCATTTGATTTGGAGAACTCTCTTGTGGATCTTGGTATGAGGTATGTGTGGTTGCAGTCTTGATGAGATATTGAAATCAGTAGCAGCTACAGAAGTATCAGAAACAACAACAACAACAATTTATCAGTTACAGTGACAAAGGTAGTGACATATTATTCTACATTTATATTTCAGGGTGGTTGGATGGGGCAAGGAAAGGGGGTTGTATCCTCCTTTCGATTGGAGCCGGTAAACTAGGGAGTTGGAGCTTCCTTCAGGTTGAAGCCTATAAATAGGGAGTTGGACCATCCTTCTAGTTGTAGCTGGAGAAATAGGAATTTGGTGCTTCCAATGAATGTACTCTTTGATAAATAAGAAAAGCATTCTGTAGTTTTTTCCCACATTGGGTTTCCACGTAAAATTCTGGTGTACTGTGTTTATGTGTTGTTTATGCACTGAATTATGGTATTGATGATATATTGAATGCTAATGATAAACTATTGAATATTATTGAATATTTTATATTGTGGTCAAAGAAAGAAAAGTGCTCATACATATTCACCCCCCCTCTTAGTATTCCAACATAGACTTGAATTATCCCCCGAGGTATAGATCATTCGGTGATGGAGTGCACTATTAAGGCACTCCATTATGTAAGGTCACAAAATTGAAACCTCGACTTACCTATGTGCCATGCTTGGGGAATGTCTAGTTACACCTAGAGGTTATAGTGGTAGCGGTCGGAATTGACCATATGTCATGCGAGTAGGAGCCCCACCTAGTTGTTGATTCCACTAGAAGAAAAAAAAAGAGTAGACTTGAATTAATAAAAGTACCATTGATATGTTTCCAAATGAAAAAGGTATAGATATCTATTTGAGACTAGATTTGAAGTAATAAAAGTACCAATTTTCAAGTGGGTGGTGGTTGTATCTAAAGGATCGATAGGATAGAGAGGTAACCTGCAAAAAAAATTATATCATTCCTTTTACATATTTTAAAACCTTATCATCCCATGTCCAAGGATCTCAATAATATGCTACATTATAATTCGAACCCTAAACCCAATCAATAATACCTTGTAGAAAAAACTCACTAGTATCTAGATGAAAATAGATGTTTGACACAATGTCTACATCTCTATTTATGTATTTTGGGAGAAGTGGCCAGTGAAGAACTTAAATTAGGTATCRTAACAAGTAATTATAAAACCTTTAAATCACATACACCATTTTTATCCCTTCATGTTTCATAGTTATATAATTCCTCTCCACCCAAGATAAACTCCATATTACAAAGTACATTGAATTATCTAGTGTTCCTTCATTGGGTAGTGCTAACATATTTCCCAGGGCTATGCCATAATAATCCACATGAACATTAAAAATTATACTTCGGTTTAGGAAGACGGGGAATGGTATTATGACCATCCCCTGCTTTAATTTTCCAAACCTTTCTTTGCAGGTTACTACTAAAAAAAAATGGCACCCCTTTCTGTTATCACATAAATACTGCTCATTTGTGACATTTCCAGCAGTCATATAGAAATATGTCACTATTGGAATGCATAACCTCTATTTTCAATCCCTTTCCACCAACATATTACCTCAAATAATTGGAAACAGCCTAGTAAAACCCTTTAATTGACCAATAGGGACTAGTGTAGATATCACCCCCCCCAAACTGCACTTAAATAACATATATAATACCCCCCAAAAGTTGCACCACTCCATAAAAAATCCCATTTTAATTGTTTACAACCCTCATCAATGTTCTTGACTTGGCATGATGGGAGGTTAGTTTGATATGAACCATCCTAAACCCTAA
>ML811712.1:22942-44986 GCA_009831015.1 Picea engelmannii | reverse complement strand
AAAATCTCCAACCCATTCTAATAACCTCATTTGAAGTGTATTTATGTCAAGCTTTTTCTGGGCAGGGTTTCAAATTTTGTGATTTATATATCATATTTGTGTAAGTATTTTCTGTAATTATTTCTCTGGGCGAAGTTTCAAATTTCGAGATTTATATATTTAAAAATTGGATTCTAGGAAAAATGTCACCTTGGCACGCCCTTGTCATTCTATCTTAACATTCTAAAGTAAGTATGCATAAAGTTAATCTCCCTCATATTTGTTTGCATGATTTTATCAGGCTCCAAACGTACATGTTTGGTATAAGTTCCAATGAGATTTCATTTTGATTTTTCAGATATTCAATTTTTAATTCTTATACGGACAATTTTAACTATAATTATAATTTTAATTATGGTAATCTATTCACATTTGTTTTTACATCAACCTAACTTTGTGTGTGGGTTGTTGTCATTTTTCTTTGATATTAAAATTCTTGTGTGGATATCTCTCATTATTAAATAACACAATTTTCTTTCGATTTAGGTGGAGGTTTAAAGGGACATTTTTTTCTTTGTGATATGCCATTTTGGTGGGAAAGACTACATCAAGAATGGAACCCTCCTTTCAATGTTGATCATACAAGATTATTTGAATCAATTTAGCCTCCTTCATGTGTTGTACTTGTTTGTTATGATCCTATCAATTTCTATAATTCAATTTTCCATTGTGAAGCTCTCCATAGGCATCTCTAGCTCCAATTATGCTTCTAGATTGTTTCTTATGCTATTTCAAAGTGATTTGACTCAAACTCATATCATTGAGCATGTATATCAGTTTTAGTCTTTTAATGGATTTGTTTACTCAAGAGATGTGATCGTGAAACTGATGATATTATGACTCATCTTATCAAAGGAATGAATATAAAAATAGTACTAAGTCCTAATCTTAAATTCTCAAAAGATGGTAAGCTTTTCAAATGAAACTTTCAATGCGATTTCTACAATTTCAATAAAATTCAATCTTTCCTCATATGTTAAGATCAATACTAAATAACCAAAAGAGAAAATGCATAATGCAAAATGAGCAATTTTTTTTTTGTATTTTCGATATAAAGAAACAAAAATGAAAGCATTGAATAGCAGCTTGATACACAGAGCCTACTGCAAGCAAAAACAGACAAGCCAAGCAGGATACCAAGAAACAAATAATTAGACCAAGATGCAAGGATAATCAATGAAAAAGATGATAATAAAGAATACTGCCCGAAAATCCAACAATAAGAAGGTTTATTATCTCTCTGTATGCACTCAACAGTTAGGACAGAGACCCAAGAAGACTTAGCAATCAACCAAACTCACCCAGCAACCACCAAACTAAGCCAATAATAAAAAAAGTTGATGTACGCGACTGTTTGAGCAAAACTCGTGTATGCACACGCCCTATATAAGGACAACCTGTGTATGTACACGTATATCAAGGGAAAACCCGCATATATTTAGTAAAACAATGCCAGGGTAAGGATTAAGCCAAGAAACTCAGATGCAAAGTAAAAATAGGTTGTTAAGCAATCAGACGACAAGGAAACTCAGGCTAACAAAGAGCAATTCAAGGAGAAAAACACTCCAAACCCCCCAAAAGAATATTCTTTCCCTAGTATGGTCGTCAATTCTGTTACGAGGAAAATCTCTCTATGGCATGAGGTAAACCACAACAAACAAAATGAAACATAGAAATCAACTCTAATCCCAAGTATGCTCTATAAATGAAAATGCTAACAAGACAAGATCAATAGCCTACCTTGTCGGATGTTCGATGAAGACCATCGTTGATCACGCGACTCAAAACTTTATACCTGCAACTTGTCCTCAACAACCAAGATATGCAAGCATATGGTGATAATATATAATGTTATCACATAAAATAGCATAATCCATTAACATACACGACAAATACGCCCAAGGAATAATAATTCAAATATTTGCAAGATATCAATTGGACGAGAAAATAGTGTTTCTCTTAAAATAATCAACATAAGTGTATAAGTGACAAACTTATGTGTCAGTACATCTCAGAACCAAAAAACTAAGTCCCTTCCAGTTGGGCCTCCACCACTTCAATCCTCCACCAAAGGACAACTCATATAAAGGAGACAATGAGGTTCTCCATCAAAGAAGGAAGAGCTTGGGGGTTGAACAATGTGTTAAGACTTTCAAGGATAAAGGGATGCAGACTCAATGTGAAGTGAAATTTCTCTAGAGTATCTTTTCTCTCAAAAGTTGAATTCTTCTCCTCCATGACTTGGATATGGCTCAATTTAAAGCCTTCAAATGGAACAAAGGTGTGGATGTCCTATTTCATATTGTCCCAGAAGAAATATTGTTTGACCTGTTCATACGTTTTGGTAAAACCTGAATGGCCTGTTGTACTATGTGAAGCATGAAACTCAGAGAGCACCTTGGATTTAAGTGTCAACTATTTTCTTAGATACAGGTGACCTTTATAGTGAAACTTATCATTGTGCCAAGAGTATCCTGGAGTATCTTTGGGATCCTATTAAAGTTTTTGGATTAGGCCAAAAAAAATTGGGTCTTGAAACCATTCATATTGAACATCCTGAATCCAGTTAGTGGCAATGAATGAGAGGGAAAAGAGGGACCCTTCATCTTCATATTTCCTGGAAAGAGAATCAACCACCACATTTTACTTTTCCTTCTTATAAACAATCTCATAATCATATCCAAACAACTTGGTCACCGATTTTTGTTGCTCCGGGGATGTAACATCACCCGACCACCCAAGCCGAGCCACATCTCTCAAACTTCTCTTAGCATCAACAATGATACCATATTTTAACATCCCCAACAACCTGCTGGGCTATGCCATGAAAAAATTTCGGACTATATACAAATTTTTAAACATATACAAATACTCTGAGCAAATACACAAATTCATGTAGAATAATAGTAAAATACACATGCAACATACACACAGGGAAAAACCCATAAAAAAAATTCATAATAAATATGCAACACATAAATTAACACACAATTGACACTTATCTTTGATAAAAATACCTCAACTGTGTGCAAACCTTCCACGATCCTCCCAGCCTTAGATCACGCTGCTCAAAAATCTCAGTAGTGGGTCACCCCTGAGCTGGGAATAAAATCCACCTGGGTAAAGGGATTCCTAGCCAGGCTGATGTATCTCAGACAACAGGAACAAATTCATCAGGTGCCAACTCGAACTAACAACCCACAATCTCTCATTCCCCACATGCCTTTCCCACCCCAGGAAGTGTGCCCCTTCTCTTTTTAATAGTCCTTCGGCTGCCCCAATTACCTTCCAGGGATTCAACAACATGCCAGACAGGAAGTCTCATAACACTGTAGTTGTAGTTGGGAACCCTCAGGAAATGAATTCCCAACAATTATCTCACCTGGAGAGAGTTCATCACGGGCCTAACAACCAGCCTCTTCAATCCCACGGGCCTGACAACCCACTTCTTTAGTATAACGCTTAAGTCAGCCTGGAATAGATACAGGTGATGGAAGAAACAATGTTATGGTATGGTACAGGTGATGGTAGTAGTAGACTCCGGGTAAATTACATGTGATGGCAGCAACAACCTTCGGGGAAGGTACAGGTGCACTGCTCATAACAGGAAGGGTACGATTTACTGCTGAAGGAGTGGGTGTAGGATGGTGAGACCAGAATGATGGAATGAATGAATAATGCAATAAGTCAAAACTCTTTGTATGCATGTCCCAAATTTGACACTTGTCAGGTTGAGAGCCACTTTGGCCCACTAGTCCCCATCCTTAGAACTTAGGATAAAATAATTATCCATACCTTAGTCTTTAGAAATATATCATAATATTCATTTAGAAATAATCCCTCTGGATTAGCCCCCTTTCTAGGTTCTTATCACCCCCGCCCTCGCCCCCCCCGTTTCCCTTCCTAGTGGAGTTTAGTCCCCCATACACTTTTATTATGGATGGTCTACATGCAATGATGTGTTTTTCATTTATGATATGAGTGTTTACATATTACAAAAATAGGCTCACTGGCCTTTAGCATCTAGGCTCTCTGGCCTAATAATCACATAAGCCTTCTGGACTATAATAACCTAGCTCACTAGCCTATAAAAAATATTTACATTTACAGCTGGGGATCGGTCTTGGGATATTACATTCCCCTCGCCTTATTTATGTACTGTCCTTAGTGCAATATATATACACATTTACCACCAAAAATTAAAAAAATCCTCAAAAAGATGTGAGTATTCTGCACGCATATAATCCTCATTCTCCCAAGTTGCATCCTCAGGAAAGTACCAGGTCCATTGGACCTTTACTATCTCTATGACTCGATTCCAGAGTTGTTTGATCTTTCGGTCCAGTATGCACACCGAATGCACCTGAAAAGCGCCTTCTTGCTCCTCTTGAATCACATTACAATCAATAACATGATTAGAATCATGTATATACTTTTTGAGCAATGATACATGGAATACATTATGAATAGACATTGATGCAGGAAATGAAAGCATGTATGCTACAAGCCCTATGAGTTCTTCCCTTATCAACATATCTTTTCTTACTGTCTTGAGCATCCTTTAAATTCTGTTTTATTTTCGACATTTTCTTTTCCATTTCCCTGAGTAATTCTGGCCTAACCACTGCTCTATCTACTGGGTCATCCCAACTTACCAGTGTGTTGCACCTTCTTCCATAAAGTACCTCAAATGGGCTCATCTTTAGAGATGCTTGGTACCCATTGTTATAATAAAACTCTACTAAGTGTAGGTAATCCTCCCATTTTGATGGTTTATCCATCACATACATCCTTAACATATCCTCAATCACTTGATTCACCCTCTCTATTTGTCCATACGATTCTGGATGATAAGTTGTGCTAAAATTCAAATTTGTTCCAAATCCCTTAAATATTCCTTTCCAAAAATTTGACATAAATTTTGGATCTTTGTCAGACACGATTGTCTTGGGTATACCATGCATTCGAACAATTTATCTCATATAAATATCAACAATGTTGGTTTCCTTGTGAGTGAGCTTTACTGAAATAAAATGGGCAACTTTAGTAAGCTTATCCACCACTACCAGGATAGAATCATGCTGCTTGTTTGTTCTGGGCAATTTGGTGATGAATTCCATTGTTACAACTTCCCATTTCCAATTAGGAATGGGTAATGGATGTATCAAACCAACTGGGTATCTATGCTCAGCCTTGACCTTTTAAAACTCCAAACATTTGGCAATACACTCAACAACTTCTTTCTTCATGCCTGGCCAATAATATTGGCTCTTGACAACTGCAATATTTTTTTGATACCCTGGGTGCCCAACATAAGGTACATTATGCATTTCTCTCAATATCATATTTTTCAATTCCTTGGAATTTGGTACATAAATTCTGCCTCTGTACATGATAATTTCTTCATTCCCCAGCTTGTAGTCTTCAATTTTCTACTACAACATACCTTTCTGTAATTTTGTTATTATTTCCATGTATAGTAAATCTGATTTTGCATCCTCTAAGATTTTTTCCTTCAAATTTGATTGGTACATGCTAATGGTTGTAAAATGCAACTCATGCACCATTCTGCTAAGTGCATCAACTCCTTCTTCTATTTCCCTTTGATATGCTTTATATCAAAGTCATATTCACTGAGAAATTCTAACCACTTGCTTTGCCTAGCATTTAGAGTTGGTTGTCCAAATAAATATTTCATACCATTATGGTATGTCCTCAACTCGAACATTTTCCCCATGAGGTAGTGCCTCCACATATTCAATGCATGCATTATGGCTGCCAGCTCCAAATCATGAGTAACATAGTGCCTTTCATGCTCCTTCAACTTCCTTGATTCATAACATACAACATACCCATTTTGACTGAGGACTCCACCAAGTCCTTCTTTACATGCATCAATGCATACAATGAAGTCTTCATTTAGATCAACAATCCTTATTATTGGAGCACTGGTTAATAAATGTTTCAAGTGTTGGAAACTCTTTTCACACTCCAATGTCCACTAAAACTTCACTCCCTTCTTTTGCAAGTGATCGGGTGTGCAATCTTTGAGAATCCTTAAACAAATATTATGTAGTAGCCCGCAAGGCCCATGAATGATCTGACCTCTGTCACATTCCTTATTGTTGACCATCCTCTAATGGCCTCAATCTTTTCAGGATCCACTACTATCCCTTCCTCATATATGATATGTCCCAAATAATGAATTTGATTTTGATAAAATGAGCACTTTCTCAATTTGGAATACAACTGATGCTCCCTTAATACTTGTAATACCATCCTCAAGTTTTGTTCATGCTCTTCCTTCGACTTGGAATATATAAGAATGTCATCTAAAAATACAATGACAAACTTATCTAAGTATTATCTGAAAATACCATTCATTAAACACATGAAGACAACTGGTGCATTTGATAACCCAAATGACACCACTGTGAACTCATAATGCCCATACCTTGTTATGAAAGAGGTCTTGCTAATGTCTTCTTCTTTGATTATTACCTGATGATAACCTAACCTGAGATCAATCTTGGAGAATAATTTTTCATTCTTCAACTGATCAAAGAGGTCATCGATCCTTGGAAAATGATACTTATTCTTCACAGTTACCTTGTTCAACTGCCTRAAGTCAATGCAAAGTMTCAATGTTCCATCCTTMTTCTTCAAAAATAATAYYGGGGMACCCCTARGTGACACACTTGRGCGTATATATCCCTTCTTCAKAATCTCYTCAAGTTGTATTTGCAATTCCTTCAATTCTGGTGTACTCATCCTGTAAGGGGTCTTGGATACTGGAGCTTCTCCAGGCATCAGATTGATGGAGAAATCAATGTCTCTTTTGTGGGTAATCCTGGTATTTCTTTAAATACATCRTCAAACTCTTTTAGGACTRCATAATCTTCAATATTTGACACCTTACCTTTAGGTGTCTCTTACATATGMGCTGCAAATATTTGACACCCTTTTCTGTAACTTTTCTTCACCTGCAATGCTGRAATTTCTCTGACAGTTATTGCCCTRGGAATTCCATGTAYTGTCCTTAGGTTCCCTTCTCCATCCCAACAAGTAAATTCCTTATTATAACAATCTAGGATAGAATGGTGTTGGTCCAATCAATCCATACCAATTAGACAGTCATAGGAACCTAAAGGCAAGATGTTCAAATCTGCCCTGGTGCTTAGTCCATTCATGTCCATTGGACATGACTTAACCATCTCATTAATTTTTCTTTTGCCTCTGGTAGCCAGCTGCACCAACCAAGATTTTCCGTGCTTTCGTCTTGGAAAATGGAATCTTTCCACCATATTAGGATCTATATAACTATGCCTATCTCTTGAATCAATTAAAATAGCAATGGTTTGGTTGTTGATCATACCTTCCACTGCAATCATATGTGACTGAAACTCAACTTGCTTGTTGTCCACGACTGCATAGATCTTAGGTACACTTCTTCCCGTGTCCTCCATTATTTCATCTTGATGTACATTGTGGACAATCCTCACTTTTTTACCTCTATGAGGACAATATTTATACATATGATCTCTCTTACAACCCCAACATTGAATAGGTGGTTGTCTTGGACTTTGCCCCCCTGTCTCAATCATTTTGGGTTCTCTAGAAGATGGTTGTCCCTGAGGATTATTTGTGAAGAATGGTGACTTAGTCCCCTTCTTCCTCTATTCCATATTGTATTTCTTCTTGTCTTCCCAAGCTTTTTGGAATTTTGGCCTTCCTTTATGCTGATCATATAGGAATTTAGCTTGCCTTATGGTCTCCTCCAATGTTTTGGGATCATCATATTTTATCTTGTAACTGATGAATGACGGAAACCCAGTCAAATACCTCTGAATATTAATTGTCTCATCCTTAATGAAAGAAACATAATTTAGCAGTTCTAAAAACCTTCTTTCATATTCATCTGTGGTCATACTCCCAAGCTTGAGTTCTAAGAACTCGTTCATTTTCTTGTCATAGTATCTCTTAGTCAAGTATTTATTTTCAAAATACTTTTTGAATTCCTTCCAAGTGACATTTTTCTCTTTAATGTGTTGCACCTGCACAAATTGGTCCCACCACATGGATTCCTTTCCCTTGAGTTGATATATGGAAATTCTTCCTTCCACGTGTGAAGAGTAATTATGCAATTGAAAATATTTTTGCATGCCTAGCAACCATGTCTCTGCATCTTCATCCTTATTTTTCTCACCATCAAATGTAGGAGGTTTGATTTTGTTCATTTCTCCTTGTAGCTCATCCACCCCATACCTCCTCTTATGCTTCATGATAGGGGATGGAATTGAGATACTGTGTTCTCTCCTAGTGGAATGCCTTGGGGAGTGATGGTGATGTCTTCCAACACTTCTTGTTCTTCCTCTCTCATCATGAGACCTATGACTTCCTGACTTGCTTGAGTCATCCTCCTTATCCATCTTATTTTCTATTATGTTCAAGCTCTACATTAACTTTATGTTGAAGTCCTCCTGCTACTCCTTGGATTTCATAAGCCTTTCATTATCAGCTTTATAACTTTGGACATCCTTTTGCAAATTTTTAATGGTATCTACCAAGTTTATGTTTTCTTCCTTTCATTCTCCATGTCCATTTGAGTTTGTACCTTCATTACCCATATTGACATCCATCCCCTTGATCTCATCCTCCTGGATGTAAGCCCCCTATGTATCTTCCATGATTCTACACTCTGTGTTGATCCTGTTCTGATCTAATTGTTGTTAACTCTGCAAAAATGTGCAACCAACAGAACTTGTTAGGATAATTGATTTATCAACTACATGAAATTACGAACAATTCTGGTTCAATAATGCATCAAAATTATTTCTTATGATTTTATGAGAAATTGACTATCTAGATCAGTTTTCTAGGTGAACATTTATATTCTACTATCTAAGATCTTTCCCACACCTGCTTCCATGCTCAAATCAGAGTCTTGAGCAGAAAGTTATGGTTATTTGAAAAATTGTCCTTTATGTGAGGGTAATCCTTGTACAAGTGATCTTCTTCGGAAGTCGAATTATCTCTTGGACCTGAGTTGAATTATCTCTTAAGGTTCACAATCTCCTATGATTTCCCTCAAATGCAGGTCCATACAAATCAGAAACCTGCGAGCTCCTTCTCTAATCCCTTTTCTTTCTTTAAAATCAATTTTCGAGCACTAGCCCCTTTACTTCGGCCCAAAACTCATGTGACCATGGGATAGAACCAGGCGCTTACCTAAATGGTTCTTATACACAGATTTGGTACTACGATGCTTCAGAACTTTGGGATTCGAAGGTTTCTCCCTCAACACACTCCAATTCCCTCGAATGTTGAATTCACAAACTCTCGAATGAGCACTTCTCCGGAGCTTTGGGACTCCGACGCTTTAGAACTTCAAGACTCCAGCACTTCAAAACTTTAGGATTAATAGGTTTTACCAACACAACACAACATTCCCTCTGAACACTAAAGTGGAAAACCCCCAAATGGGAGCTTCTTCGGATCTTCGTTACTTCGATGCTCCAGAGCTTCCGGATTTGAAATATTTCTTAACACAAGACCACAATTCAGCTGAACGCCGAATTGGAAAACTACTCCGGCTTCGAAGCTTCGCGCTTCAGAGGATCTTATAGAAAAACATTACTCTTCCTTCGAACGTTGAACCGAAAAACCCCCGAAGGGTTCAAGAATCAATGGTCCCCGCTCCTTTCTGAGATCAACAGTCAATAGGAGCTTCGGGACTATCGGCTTCGAGACTTCCTGCGAATCCAACGCACAATACTTATGAACCACCGAACATTGAATTGGATATTGGCGACTCTCACTCCTCCTGCACCCAACGACTAGGATCCCCTCTGGAACTCCGGGCTTTGGGAGTTCGAAGGCTACAATTCATGTTGTCTCTCGAATTTCTGAATGCCGAACTGGTGATGGGATGAGATCTATGGTCCACGTGTCCCCATCAACGGATGACCTGGATTAAATCTTGGCTTCGGGGCTTCAGGACTTTTCATGCTAGAACACCTTTTATCCAAAATCCTCTAGATTTTCAAACTCCCAAAAGTTCGAGAATCTACTGACACGTGTCCCTGATGACCAACAGTCTAGATTTACTTTGGAGTTTGGGACTTTGGGAGATTTTCCTCCTGGCAACACAAGGACCCATTTCTCCCAGAGTGTTGAGCCACTAAAATGCCGTGAGATATATGGCTCACACTCGCTTATGCGCATATCTGACGGTTGGCATCTGATCTTCTCTATAACGCTTCTCCTTCTGGTTTGTGCTTGATCCGACGACCCTCATTCTTTCATGCTCAGATCCAACGGCTATTGTGGTTTCTTGAACCGCTACACCTCCTGATATTTCTAACATAGTTAAGGTGTGATCTCAATTCCCTCTTGGCACTCATGGACATTTTGTAACTCGAAATTTGACCATTTCGACAACAATTCTATCTGAAAATTTCGCTTCAATTTCAACTTACTCAACCCATCCAGGCTCAGTGTTGGAAACTGGAGCTCTGATACCATATTGTAACATCACCCGGCCACCTAGGCCGAGCCACATCTCTCAAACTTCTGTTTCCATAAACAATGATACCATATTGTAACATCCCCATCCACCTACGGGTAAAGTATAGGTGATGGAAGCAACAACCTTCGGGGAAGATATAAGTGCACTGCTGATAACAGAAAGGGTACGAGTTACTGTTGAAGGAGTGCATGGAGGATGGTGAGTCCAGAATGACAGAATGAATGGAATGAATAAATGAATGAATAATTCACTAAGTCCAAACTCTTTGTATGCATGTCCCAAATTGGACACTTGTCAGGTTGAGAGCCACTTTGGCCCACTTGTCCCCATCCTTAGAACTTAGGATAAAATAATTATCCATGCTTTATTCTTTAGGAATATATTATAATATTCCTTTGGAAATAAGCCCTCTATATTATCCCCCTTTATAGGCTCTTAGCCCCCCCCTTTCCCTTCCTAGTGGAGTTTAGTCCCCCGTACTCTTTTATGGTGGTTGGTCTACACGCAGTGATGTGTTTTTCATTTATGATATGAGTGTTTACATATTACAAAAATAGGCTCACTGGCCTTTAGCATCTAGTCTCTCCGGACTAATAATCACATAAGCCTTTTGGCCTATAATAACCTGGTTCACCAACCTATAAAACATATTTACATTTACAACTAGGGCTTAGTCTTGGGGTATTACAGGAGATGAAATTTGATTTTCTAGGAAGTACTTGAGGATTTTATGATCCCTCTTAATTTGGAAGCATTGTCCCAATGGATAAGGGTACTAGAGATCCACTTCATGCAAAATAGCCAACATTTCCTTTTCATAAATCTATTGGCACAAATGTCGGTCCGACAACTGTTTGCTGGTGAAAACCAAATGTCGTCCATATTGCATGAGGAATTCCCCAATTCCTCTCCCTGATGCATTACATTCCAGAACAAAGGTCTTGGTGAAGTTAGGTAGGGCTAGTATAGGAGTAGTGCACATAGCTTCTTTCAAGGCTTAGAAGGATTAGTTAGTTGTTAGAGTCCAATTGAAAGCATTATTTTTAAGGAGAGATGTGAGAGGAGCCACATTTTTTCCATAATTCTGAACAAACTTGTGATAATAGTCCATTAAACCCAGGAAACCACACATAATTTTAAGAGTTTTAGGGCAAGGCCAATTCTGTATAGCTTCAATTTTCTTGAGATCCACCCTTACACCATCCTTGCCAACAATATGACCTAGGTACTCAACTTCAGAGGCACCAAAAGTACATTTATACTGTTTGAGGAAACATTGGTGCTTGGAGAGGAGATGGAGAACTTGATCTACATGGGGGAGATGGGTTGGCCACATTTTACTATAGATGAGAATATCATCAAATAAAACTAACACAAAGTGATGGAGGAAAGGACGAAAGACATGATTCATGAGACTTTTAAAAGTGGAGGGGGTATTATAGAGACCAAAGGG
This sequence comes from Picea engelmannii, assembly GCA_009831015.1. NCBI lineage: Eukaryota > Viridiplantae > Streptophyta > Pinopsida > Pinales > Pinaceae > Picea > Picea engelmannii. Next base: position 32,966 of record ML811712.1, on the reverse strand, counting down.
CATTACCAAGAACTCATAGTGGCCCTCATGAGTGTGAAATGTAGTCTTGGGGATGTCTTCCTCTTTCATACGTATCTGGTGGTAGCTCGAATGGAGGTCAAGTTCGGTAAAGTATTGAGCCCCACTGAGTTCATCTAGAAGGTCATATATGACAGGAATGGGAAATTTGTCCTTGATGGTAAGTTTATTAAGGGCATGGAAATAAATACACATGTGCCAAGTTCCTTCCTTCTTGAGGACCATGAAAACAGAGGAAAAATAGGGGCTGGTACTGGGACGAATAACACCTACTTCTAACAGTTCTTAGACAATTTTCTCAATTTTGTTTTTTTTAGAAAAGTGATGACAATGAGGGTGAAATTTGGGAGTAACACTTCCCGGGATTAAATGGATGGAATGGTCATGGTATTTGTGGGAGGGGAGGAGGCCCTGGGGAGTTTGGAAAACATTGGGATGGAAGGAAAGGATAGCTTGAAGCTCGAGGCACATTGGGGGTGTTTCAACTTCTTAATGCATGCAGATCCCACGACACTATGAAACTCTAACCTCGATCCCAGATGATGTGTTGGAGTTGATGGGATGGGATTAGATTTTTCAAAAGGTGGGCCTTAATTAATCCCACATCATCTGACACGAGCATAAAAAATAAATTATTTTGAAGAATTAAGGTACAAAATTTTAACCAACATAAACTTACAGGAACCTTATTGTGAACTTCGCCAACCAGTAACCTGGTTTTCAAGAAAATCTCGTGTCCAGTTGCGCCAATAAAATGGTTTTCACAACTGGAGTTATTTTTATCTTTACTATTTTATTTGTTTATTTATTCTTTACGTTATCCTACTACACTTTAAGAAAGGCAAATTTCTCTTCAAGTGTAGGAATATTTCCAATGGAGCCATGTGCATAACATAATTACAAGTGTACTCATATTCAAGCTTGAAAATATACTTTGAGATATACAAGAACATGAGGGACCTCCTACTCAGATGGAGATGGTGCCAAGAATTGTTAAATATTGTTGTGGTGAGGCCCGAGGACTTCTTGGAACCATGATTCAATGTAGTCTTTTCCTTCTTGTTTCTCTTCTTTGGTTGGCATGCCATGAATTTTTCCAAAATTTGTCTCATCAAACTTCTGAATGTACTAGGGGTCTAGGTCTGGTGAAAAGGATGCAAGGAATTCTTCAATTTTTGGCTTCAATATATATCCTTCATCGGATGTTGTCCATGACTTGTTGATTTTTTCCACTTGTTGATAAGGACAACAAGAAGTTTCTAAGTCCCCCTTTTCATTTCCTTCCATGGTTTCTTCAATTTTTGTATTTACAACTTTCCCTGACCTTAAACGAATTTCCTGCAACTGTGCATAGGGTTCCTACAACAACACACTATCTTCCTGCAATATTATAGGAGGGATATAATAGGTAGGGGAAGAAGGGAAATTTTTCATCTCAAAATTGTAAGAGGGTTCTACCATTTTATTGTTGTTAGGGTGTGGGATGGATTGAGTAGGAACTTGTGTTGGAAATGGAGGATTTTGATGGGCAGGTAGGTGTGGTTGATTTTGTTGTTGAAGAGCTTATGGAAGGTATGGGGGATCTATTTGTGTTGCAGGATGAGGGAAAGTATCCATTTCATCATGAGATGATACACAACCACATTTTTTGTGGGAGTTATAGTGAGGTGGCCAAGGCTTCCATGGTATTGGAGTATTCCATGATTGATTATGAGAACAAGAAAATGGAGGGATAGAGTTTTGAACCATACATGTAAGCCAAGGTTTCATGTTTTGTAGTGTCATTGCATAAAATGAACTTGTGGCTTTTGGATCACCTTGATATGTTGTTTTCATCCTGGGTATGGAAGGGAATTTATCCTTGGAGTGATTCATTTTACATATGCGTCAAATTTCAAGACTATCCAAAGGAAAATGCCTTGTGGGATGTTCATTCCGGCAACGAGAGAAAAACATGGATAAAACTTTTTCAAATTCATCCTGATTTCTCTTTAATTTAAAGACATCCAATTGTAAATTTAAAGAGATAATAATACCAGTTTTAAAATTTTCAAATAAATTACCCATTTCAACTCTTGTAACTCCTGTTCCTGCATAAAATTTCAAAAATCGAGAAGAAAATTCTCTAGAACTCTTAGTAGTATTGGAGTTTCCTATTGAATACCTTCTACATAACTCAAAAACATCATCATATGGTAATTGAGAGACATCACCTATTCCCATCAGTTTTAAGAGTTCTAAATATTCATCTTGGATTCGTTTGGGCAGGAGTATTTGCAGGGTCTCTTTCCCGAACTGTCTTTGTGTTTTTTTTTAAGGTTGTATTGAAATCGTTCCACACAATATTCCAAACTTTTGTATTCCCCTTATTTAATTTTGATGATATATTCATTGACCCTGTAGTAGTCTTGATACTTCTTCAAGAATACATTCTTCATGTCTTCCCAAGTTTGAATGCAATTCCCACCGAGGCTCATGAACCATCGGAGAGATGATCCTTTCAGAGTAAGAGGAAACACCTTCAACTTTTGAGAATTAGTATAATAATCAAATCCTCTACAAATCACTTCAAATTCATATAAGAATCCATCTGGGTCTTCACTTTCCAAACCATAAAAAATTGGTAGAGAAGATGGGGGAATTCTTTGCATTGGTGCCACTTATATTGGATCTTTGATGGGGAATTCAAAGGTAACAATTTCTTCCTTGTTATATCCTGCATCTTCCTCACCTGCCATATTTTTCCAACATAGAAGAGGTTCTTCATATGTTATAAATTTCTTTAGAGACTATTGGCAGGTATTCTGGATCCTTAATTGAATTGGTCAGATCTTCCATCTAAAGATTCCCTCCAAATGATGATTCTAAGACAACAAAAGAAGCAATCTCTATCTCTACTACAAGGATCTCTAAAACATTAGTTTTAGGATACTCCTTCAAATTTTCTTGTCAACTAGTTAGTAGAATGGGTGGTTCTTACAACACCACTAGGTGGAATGGTATGATTTATTTTTCTTCTACATATATATTCATACAACCTACATTCCTTGAGTTCTTCTAGTATACTTATAGTTAATAATGCATAAAAAAAAATGTCAGTTGTACTCTTTAATTAAATCATCCAATACATTAATTGTCAACCTGGGGTATGCCATTTTATTTCAAAATTATCGTGCAAGGTATATGCGGGCAACAATTTCCATCGAACATTGATCATCTATTGATATGCAATTATAAGTAATAAACACTCGTTGTAGACGAAATCACACTTATTCAAATGAAGCACACTTGCTGAAATGAAAACACTCTTGTTGAATTGGAAATCACACTTCAAACTTACTTTAAATTAAAACACACTCACAATACTTTGAATTGAAATCTCACTGCTAACACTGAAATCACTCTCACACTTGCATTGGAATTGAAACACACTTTTCTTGGGAAATGAAACAAACTGCACATTTACTTTGGAAATGAAACAAACTCACTCCTTGCAAAAGTAAATTACCCAACTTGAAAGGAAACACTCCTTGTTGAAATAGAGTAGATCTATGGCTCAAACAATGTTCTCAACCCAATGAAAAAGGAATGTCCTATAAGATAACTGAATGACATAAATAGATAAATTGAATCTAATAAAAAAGATTGAAATGACAGAATTGAGTGACAACAATCTGCATCCGTGTTAAAACATTTTCATCCAATTGTAACTAACAACAACAACAAATATTTAATGAAATTTGATAATAGCAATCCAACCTGTATAAGAATACTTTTCAAACCAATGTAAGTAACAACAATCCTTTAATTAACAAATGAAATAATGGAAATCTCAATGAATCTTATCAAATAATCACATAGTTGTAAGCAACAAACTAAATAAGTAACAACACACTAAACCAAAGGTAATCACGCATAACAACAAACTAATAAAACGAATATACTTACAAATATAGTAGCAACAATATTTTTTTAGAGAAGAGGGCCCTTCTTCCTTAGACAGGGTGTTATAAATCAAGTCAACTCCTCATAGATCCAATCCACGAACTGTTGAACTTTTATTAATCAAAACTTAGGAAGCAAAAAAGGTATTCTTATCTGATCAAGCTATTGACTACTAACTACTCACTAATAAATAATAAATGATTCCTCCCCCTCTTAGTCTTATTTATACATAAAACTTAGTTGGGGAAGGATATAACCAAATCCCCAAAATCAGAAAATGAGTTTTACATCTTTGGAGAAAAATCACAAAATTCGGGTTTTACATCAGTTAGGGTAAATTCGTGATAATGAACCACCCATATATCTCAAAATGTAACTCATTTTTTATAATGGCTCACATGGAAATAAATTTTTTATGCTACAAACAAAACTCATGTCTCAGATTTTTCAGATTCATCTTCATATGCTCGAAAATCGATACAAACATTGGTTGTTTCACAAAATATTGGTTTGCATCAATTTGGGAAAATTCATGATAAAGAACCACACATAGCTCTCAAACGATAGCTCATTTTGGAAAATGGCCCTTTACATGCTCAATTTGTTGCGCTACAGACAAAATCCATGTCTCATATTTGTTAGATTCATCTTCGTTTGCATGGAAATAGAGATGGAAGTTGGTTGTTTCAAAATTGCTGCTAATTTTGATCCGTACCCTTATCTCATGTTGGAGGCCCACACATGCGATTTGGGTAAGATTTGATCCACCTAGATCCATGTATTTTATCTTATCAACAAAGCCCCTTTTTTGGATTTCCATGTAGAGGTTCTTTGGTATACCAACCTTGGAGGTTGCCATCATGAGTGCTTTTACTACTGCTACAAGAAATTGCTTCATAAATTGTCATCAGAAAAAATCGAGTATGATATTCTATAACTTATTAAAAAAGAAGGAAAATGAGCATTACTTAACCACTAAAGCATAAATAAGTATGACATGGTGTTTTACGAGAAATTATGGTAAATGGAGTGATAAATGAGAGGTAAGAGGAAGTAAAAGGAACAAAATGGATGTTTGTAAGTCTTAATAATGGTGACAAATTAGCGACCCAACAAACCCTACTGGTGATAATGGATGATATGGATGGAGTGACCTCAAATGCTTTATTTATAGTGAAATAATGGCTAAAACCCCTTGACATGGTCCTCCAAATAGTGTCTAAAGATGACCAAATCAAGGTTAACAATAGAAATTAGGGTTTAGGATGGTTCATATCAAACTAACCTCCCATCATGCCAAGTCAAGAACATTGATGAGGGTTGTAAAAAATTAAAATGGGATTTTTTATGGAGTGGTGCAACTTTTGGGGGGTATTATATATGTTATTTAAGTGCACTTTTGGGGGGTGATATCTACACTAGTCCCTATTGGTCAATTGTAGGGTTTTACTAGGTTGTTTCCAATTATTTGAGGTAATATGTTGGTGGAAAGGGATTGAAAATAGAGGTTATGCATTCCAATAGTGACATATTTCTATATGACTGCTGGAAATGTCACAAATGAGTAGTTTTTATGTGATAACAGAAGGGGTGCCATTTTTTTGGTAGTAACCTGCAAAGAAAGGTTTGGAAAATTGAAGCAGGAGATGGTCACAATACCATTCCCCGTCTTCCTAAACCAAAGTATAATTTTTAATGTTCATGTGGATTATCATGGCATAGCACTGGGAAATATGTTAGCACTACCCAATGAAGGAACACTAGATAATTCAATGTACTTTGTAATATGGAATTTATCTTGGGTGGAGTGGAATTATATAACTATGAAACATAAAGGGATAAAAATGGTGTATGTTATTTAAAGGTTTTATAATTACTTGTTACGATACCTAATTTAAGTTCTTCACTGGCCACTTCTCCCAAAATACATAAATAGAGATGTAGACATTGTGTCAAACATCTATTTTCATCTAGATAATAATGAATTTTTTCTACAAGGTATTATTGATTGGGTTTAGGGTTTGAATTATAATCTAGCATATTATTGAGATCCTTGGACATGGGATGCTATGGTTTTAAAATATGTAAAAGGAATGATATAATTTTTTTTGCAGGTTACCTCTCTATCCTATCGATCCTTTAGATACAACCACCACCCACTTGAAAATTGGTACTTTTATTACTTCAAATCTAGTCTCAAATAGATATCTATACCTTTTTCATTTGGAAACATATCAATGGTACTTTTATTAATTCAAGTCTACTCTTTTTTCTTCTTCTAGTGGAATCGACAACTAGGTCGGGCTCCTACACGCATGACACAGGGTCAATTATGACCGCTACCACTATAACCTCTAGGTGTAACTAGACATTCCCCAAGCATAGCACATAGGTAAGTCGAGGTTTCAATTTTGTGACCTTACATAATGGAGTGCCTTAATAGTGCACTCAATCATCGACTGATCTACACCTCGAGGGATAATTCAAGTCTATGTTGGAATACTAAGAGGGAGGGTGAATCAGTATGAGCACTTTTCTTTCTTTGACCACAATATAAAATATTCAATAATATTCAATAGTTTATCATTAGCATTCAATATATCATCAATACCATAATTCAGTGCATAAACAACACATAAACACAGTACTCTAGAATTTTACGTGGAAACCCAATGTGGGAAAAAACTACAGAATGCTTTTCTTATTTATCAAAGAGTACATTCATTGGAAGAACCAAATTCCTATTTCTCCAGCTACAACTAGAAGGATGCTCCAATCCCCTATTTACAAGCTTCAACCTGAAGGAATCTCCAACTCCCTAGTTTACCAGCTCCAATCGAAAGGACGATACAACCCCCTTTCCTTGCCCCATCCAACCACCCTGAAATATAAATGTAGAACAATATGTCACTACCTTTGTCACTGTAACTGATAAATTGTTGTTGTTGTTGTTTCTGATACTTCTGTAGCTACAACTGATTTCAATATCTCATCAAGACTGCAACCACACATACCTCATACCAAGATCCACAAGAGAGTTCTCCAAATCAAATTATTTTGAATCACTAAGACATATATGTTCCTGATTTCTTTAGAATACACACCGTAACATACATAGGAAGACATAACTTCAACTTGTAGATGACATGGGTCTTAGATCTTTGATCTTCAACATTGTTTCTACACAGGTTTGCAACCCATACACTATATGCTCGCAGATGTCCACACTTTTCCCTACTGAAGCTCGCGGATGTCCATGATTTTGTTCCTGCAACTCATGGATTTATGCAAAGAACCTAGATATGTAAATTATTCTTAGTACGCTCGACTTCTGCAAACTTCTACCTTCACTGGACTTCCCTGACTTCGACTTATTAGCTTCAGATCCATTAATTAGTATTCACTAGAATTGATTTTCCAATTGACTCTTCTTTGTGTTTTAATGAGGATCTCATGATGACATGCAACTAACATTAAACTTGTTAACTTCTGTTTATAGTTACTTCAACATTCAACTGACATGCAACTTGTTAACTTCTGTTTACAGCTCCTTTTCCTTGACATGCAACTTGTTAAATTTTGTTTACAGTTACTTGAACATGAAACTAACATGCAACTTGTTAAATTATGTTTACAACTACTTTACCTTGGCATGAAAATTGTAAACTTCATGTTCAAGGGTTTATATCAATGAAAACCAATATTTCAATAGTTCAATGACAACCAAGTTGTCAACAACTAACGTTTCAACAATTTCCCCCTTTGGCATTAATGGAAACACTTAGACACAACACTTAGACATGGTTAATGGAAACACTCAAGCTCATGTTGTCTCCCCCTGCCTTCATGCCTCGTCTCTTTGTTTCCATGCCTATGTTTTTCTCTCCCCCTTTGACATCAATGGAAAATGGTGACTTCTCCTTGGGGCTACTCCCCCTGTCTGTAAGCCTTTGATCTCTACTAATGTTTCTCTTCATGTTTCTCCCTCGTGTAAATCTTTGATACAAATAAATAAAAAAGCATTCAAATCTTTCATGATTACTACTGCTCTCCCCTTTTCGTACTATGCCAACTGTCATGTATATCATTATGGGGCTGAAACTACTCCTAGTTTATGTCGAAAATACTCAAAAGTCTCCCTCGGAAGAGGTTTGGTGAAGATATATGCAATCTGTTCTTTTGTCCCAATATACTCTACCTTGATGTTCTTCTTTGTAGATTTTTCCCATAGAAAGTGAAACTTGATCAGAATGTGTTTCATCTTGGAATGCATCACTAGATTTTTACAGATACTTATAGCACTAGTATTATCACAGAATATCAGAATAGGCTTGTCATATTCTACTTGTATGTCCTAAAAATTTTGCTTCATCTAGAGAACATGTGTAAAACATGTTGTTGTTGCAATATACTTTTCTTATGTTATGGACAACGATATTGAAGATTGTTTCTTTCTCAACCAGGATACCAGACAGTCACCCAAGTAGAAGGTTGCTCCACTTGTACTTATTCTATCATCCACACTTCCTTCCCAATCTGCATCTATGTATGCAACTAGAGATAGATCATTACATTTTGGATACCATTATCCATAGTCTTCTGTTGCTTTGGGATATTTGAATATTCTCTTTACTGTCATAACATGTTTTTCCTTCGATGTTGCTTGAAATCTTGCAACCTGTCCAACTGTTTGCATCAAACCCAGTCTCGATGTTGTCACATAGAGTAAACTGACAATCATTGATATGTAGAATCTCTAATCTGCATCCTTGGATTTATCATTTTTGCTCAATTTGCAACTAGTCTGCATGGGAGTACTTATGAGATTGCAATCTACCATTACAAACTTATTTAATATTTCTTTTATATACTTGGTGATCAGGGGATCAAATTTTGCTCAAATATTCAAAGTGCTCGGAATTGCTTCAAATCGAATGAGAGCGTAGGCCTCATTGTTGTGAACCCAATGCAACTCATTTGGGTTCAAACGGACGTCAGGAGCGAGAGATATCGCGTTTTGTTCAAAATGGCAAACAGACAAAAAAGGGATGCTGACTGTACAGTCCGTACGAACGATGATGTGGCAAGTCGTACGATGACGTGGCAGGCCATATGATGACGTGGAAGATAGTTATTGGACAATTGGCATGTGATATGGTTTGTTGGCAGCAAATGGGATGGAGACATGTGGCCCAATCAATGGCCGCCACGTGTCACCTATTTGTTGGTTAAAATCTTTGCACTCAGCAAGAGTCGACCCCGTGACCTCCGGGGCAGGGTAAAGCTTTGGGAAAGGCCGCCCAACCGGCGCGCCCACACATGTTACTTGATATATATATATATGTTGCAATGTATTTAACATCGTATAAATGTATGTTGGGGCGTATACCGGGTCGGGGCTAAGCCCCGGCCCGTGGTTATATGTTATATTGCATGCAACCGGAGCTACGACGGTTAGACCCACCGTACCATATGTTATAACCATTTGAATGCATGGTTTGGTATGACATGTGACCAACATATATATGCGCGCGAGTTTAAACATTAGGGTTATCAACGGTTTTAAAACTTAAGCCATGTTGTGTTATAGCGCGCGGTCATGTGACGACAATGTGCCCATGGGACTTGGTAGTTAAGGCCGACGCATAACTGTTTGACAGTTTGGACCGGTTGTGCGGTTGCACCCGGTGCCAAGTTTTTATGCTTTAAATTGCATGTGGGCTAGGTTGAGCCAAGAGAGGTGCATTTTGTAGATGCAGAGACAACAAGCTTGAAGGGGAGACTTCCAGGAAGCGTATCTACTTCAATTTTTGGCCAAACGAGGTGCCGAAAAATCCCATATAGGGGTTTTTGGACGTTCTAAAGCCATTGGAGCAGTCTATTTGGAATTTTGAGAATTGTAAAGCACATTTTTTAGAACTTTGAGAAAATAATACAAATGATCCATTGGAAGCTGGACCAGGAGATGTAGCCCAAGAGAGGGGTGAACTCCTTTATCATTTGTTGTGTTATGTGTTTTCTATTCATTGATTATGTTGTTGTTTATATGCATCTTGAATGA
>ML811711.1:59342-85104 GCA_009831015.1 Picea engelmannii | reverse complement strand
TAACTTGTATACTTATGCTGGTATATTATATATTAAAATTGATTACAACTAAAACTCTAACTCCTAGTATAGAAGCATTGTAAGTTTCCATTTATTAACACTCTAAATCCTAATTGAAGTAAAAACCCTAAAAAGAAAGAAGCACGTGCTCAATTTAAAACATCAAAGGTGGGAGAAGAGACATCTATGTTTTGTTTAACCAATATCATGTTAGGGTGGATGAAAATTGTGATGTCATTCAAGATTGGATGGTAAAGTGTCATGTGCCTCTTTAGCCATTTCAATGGAAGCCAAATCAACTAGGGAGGAGAATTATGGATAGAATTGTTACTTATCAATAAATTTCCATATATGAGTAGCTAACTCAAGTTCATTAATAATAAACTAGATCATACATTGATGGTGATTTTTGGTGAATATAGATGAAAATTGTGATTTTATTAAGATCCCTTAAGCATTATAATTTTGATAATTTGTTGGTGGAAGAAAATCACTATTCAACTAAAACACACCCTTCATATCTTAAGTAATGAACATAGATGCCACAGATGGGTTAAGCATAAAAGGGAACAATGCAAATGGTAAATTGTGAAGTCCATTCATAATAGAAAAAAATAACCCTTTTATTGAGAAGAGATTGAAAATATCTTCTTGGAGATGGTCTAGATATACTTTGAAATTTAGTATAAAAAAAAAAGAAAAACTTTTATTGAAAAGAGATTGAAAATCTCTTCTTGGAAATGGTCTAGATATACTTTGAAATTTATATAGCAAAAAGAATAACCTTTTTATTGAAAAGAGATTGAAAATCTCTTCTTGGAGATGGTATGGATATACTTTGAAATTTATATGGCAATGAAACATAGCAATTTGTGATGCCCCTTGGCCAAACATTGAAGCCCCTTGGCCAAACATTGAAGAGCTTATGTGGCCAAACATTCAAGAACTTATGTGGGAAATTGAGATCCTTGGAGTTTTGATGATAGTAGAAAGATAGCTTAGTGAGAGTAGGTTGGAGAGGAAACTTCAAAGATCAAAATGGAAAATTCATCCAAGTTCATCCGATCACTCAAACAATGTGAACGGTATACCTCGAATACTATTGTAAAGTTTATTAATTTTGCTATCAATTCTTTGTTTTTACTACAAATTAAACAATGTTGTCTTCGTATTATTGGGTTTAAATTAAAGCTCAAGAACATGTCTTTTGACTCGATGGGAATTTTATCAAAAGGTTCGTGAAATTTTGACACCTAAAATTAAGAGAATAATTCTATTGCTGCCTTGTTTTTTTTCTTATTTTCATCATGCTTGGAACATAACCTATCACGGAAAAGAGTTTTCTTTTGGTTTTATCTCTTTATGTTTGTATATTCTATTTTTCTTGCTAGAAAAACGTGTCATTAACAATTAGAATCATTTGAAGGTGATAGAGTACATTTGATATTACAAAGATAACATACAATTTGGAGGCTCCTATCCAAATGTTTCCTCACCTATTACGAAGATTAACAAATTAAAATGTCCCATCTTTAATTATTACATTGCGTTTTTAATCATTACATCCTCTTTTAGAGGAACAATCCATAAATTCCTAATTAATTCACAAATTACATAGACCATATTGAATCAAACAAGCAGAAGCAAAGTAAGAAAAAACAAATAACAAAATAAATAAATAAGAATTGGGATTTAATGTTCCTAGATTTTTCCTCATTCCATTATCATTGAGATTTATCAGTATTCTCATCAAGTTTCTCTTCTACCATTGTGGTTCTAGTCCTTTAGCTCTATATAATTTCATTGCATATGGCTCCTAGTTACTGTTTCACTTTAATCTCAAATCCTTATCAAGATTTGAGTCCTTTTTCCTTGGTTGTTTTATTGTTCTTGTGAGTTTTTTAAATTTCTCTTCTATTCTATCTTGTTTAAGATTTATCCTTGTTATGCCTAAGGTAGCTTAAATGTAACCTACTCACCCCTTAGGTTCTCTTAAAGGCGTGGAGTATCAAAATTTTGTTTTTTCTTATCTATTTCAAAGCCTCTTTTCGAGGGCACCATCGTTTTCTTCTCGTCAAAATATTTCCAACTACTCTAACTAGGCTCAAAACTGAGCTTTGGATCAAAAGTTATGGCCTCCTAAAGTTCAGGCCTTATTTCCCAAAACCCTCTCATGCCCACATGGCATCCATGTGACACCCACGTGGCATCCACATGGTCCAATTGGCACATACATGGTTGTTGTCACGGCTAATGACATAACACCCACATGGTAGTTTACCCATTGAGACCATCAGTCTATTGGCTTTCGACCCCTTCGCACTCAATGACACCTGACTTACACTTGATCGATACCTGACATGACGATATTGACCTATCGAGTATCGGCCCATTCCAACACTGCCACATCACTTGAATTCCATTCCTTTGATACCCGATATGTCGATATCGACCTACTGAGTATCAACCCATTCTAACATCACCACATCAAAAAACTCTCGATAGGCGATATGTTGATAGTCCAATCGACCACCTAGACATGTGGCCCAATCTGGACCCACCACCTGACTTGACACATGGCACATGCAAATTGACACTCTCCACGCCATATAATCTCATTAAGTTAATATAAACAACATTACATTAAAATCCCCCACCTTAGGATTTTATTTATTAAGTCTGCATTATTGCTAATTAATCCTCCTTAATTAAATATCCCACATAATGACATTTTGTCTTAATCTAATTTACCAAACCAGTAAGTATTAAGAGTTTACTTTACGTCGGGTGTATTAATTTCCAAACCTACCTTCTTTCCATCACCAAGCTTTGGAATCCCATTAGGGAATTAATATTAATATTTTAATTAATTAATGCACTTGGGTTTATTGCATTAACTTACGTTAGTCTTTACTAGCCCCTGGGTTTCTCACATATCAATGACACCTTCACATTTCAAACTCTCAGTGCCCGACATCTCAATAGATTCTAATATTATTATTTTATTATATATTGGCACCCCCTTCTAGGTATATAACTTAACACATGTGATGACAATTAATATTATTATTTATTTGTATCACATTGGGTATACTACTCAGCATAGGAACCTTTGGTTCTCATTCTCCCGGTACCTGACATACCGGTGGGAATTCAATATAATAATATTATATTACGTTTATTTCATTTATCAGCCTCGGGTGTCTCGCGTAGCTCATGCACCCTCTACCTTACCTTCCCTTGGTATGTGATACCCCGGTGGGATTTAATAACATCATTACATATAAAATGATTGTATTTTAAAATGTTGGCCCCCGAGTATATTAAACAGTAGGTTGCTCTTACCCTCTCCATCTCTGGTGCCCGATAGCCCAGTGGATTGACATTATATCGGCCATGTTGACCCCTAGGGATATCACATAACACATTCACCAATTACGTGTTCCTTCTCCGCTCTCCCGATATCGATACGCTAGTGGGGTTTTAAAACTATTATAGTAATATTTTATTATATTGTACCCCACATATCTCATATTCACGTACATCATTTCCTCTCGATATTCCGGTGCATGAAAGCATGATGGGGGTTTAATATAATTAATATGAAAGGAAAAATATATTTTTTTGTTAGGAAATGAGGAACACTTCCACACTAAACCTAGCAGAAGAGAAGAAGAAAGATTTAAACAAGAAAGTAAATTACAAATCAAACACAAAGTACACATAGATTTTACCCTGGAAACCCAAATGTGAAAACCAACATTCCTTGAGCATATTTCTCTCTTGTTTTCTTATTCCTTCAAAATAAAAGGTCACATGCCTAACATTGGTCTACACCTAATACACAATCTACATCATACCTTATTTCTTTACATAAGAACAATCATGTAGCCAATTTGGCTTACATTTGCATGACCAACAACCTCTAAATATTAGTTATTCTACTACTATTGATTATCCTTTATAGAATTACAACATGCCTTCTTTATAGGATTTATTGTAGGAAAAACCCTAAATAAAAGCGTCCAAAAATGGTTACAGATCCCCATAGATCATTGGATACAAATCTCACAAATCTCAGGATTTTGTTACAATCGACTACCAAGTCGGATTACCAGTTGACTACCAATCGGCCTTCATTCGGTCTTCAGTCAGTTTCTGTGCACCCTCTTGTCGACCTCTTTTCAGTTGACCTCTTCAACCTGTTGTTGATATATTCAACTTCGACTTTACCGGGTCAAACCACCCCAAACTTCAACTTTCTATCGATATATTTGACTTTGACTTTACCCGATCAAACCATCTCGACCTTCGACTTGTTGTTGATTTCTTCGACTTCGAGTATCAATCAATCCACCTTGACTAGACTTTCATTGCAAAGAATATAACAACCCAACATTCTCCCACTTGTTGTTTTATTTGTTGAAACTAGGAGATCTCTTAACTCTCATTCAAAGACCTAGGGAACTAATGCTTATTGCCTCTCTGCACCAAAAGAACTTCACAACACTCATAGACTTGGTCAAAGAGTCTACTATGTTTTCCAACGTATCTACTTTCTACAGCAACACCTTGTTTCTTTCCACCATGTCTCTCACAAAATGGTATTGTACATCAATGTTCTTAGTCTTAGAATGATAAGTTTTGTTCTTTGCAAGGAATATTGTGCTTTGACTGTCGCAACTTATTTTCATAGCTTTCTGCTCAAACTCGATTCCTGAACACAACCTTTGCAACCATATAGCTTCTTTACTTCCATGAGTGGTTTCCATGTATTCAACTTCTATTTTTGACAAGGATATGATCACCTATCGCTTACTCATCCAGTTGATTTCTCAATCGAACATATTAAACAAATATCCATCAGTCGACCTTCGTCGATCCATATCTCCATCACAGTCGGCATTGGAAAAGCCATGTACATTTACTTCACTATCATCTCTAGTTTTTCCTTGGTAGCATATAGCATAATCTTTTGTGCCACACAAATACCTAAATTTTCCAGTGCTCCTTCCCAGGTGTCAACATGTTTCTACTCAACATTCCCACTGCATGGAAAATGTTTGGTCAAGTGCAGATCATCACATACATTATACTACCAACAACACCTACATAGGGAACACGTGGAATTTCCTATATTTTCTCCTGTGACCTTGAACAATGTTCAACAGTTAGCCTTGCTCTCACAGGAATTGACACCTTCACAAATTTGCAATCATGCACGTTGAAATGTTTCAAAATTGTTTCAATATACTTATTTTGGTTCAACCAGATCTTTCTAGTTGCTCGATCTTTCTTGATCTCTATTCCCAGGATGAAGTTCATTGCACCAAGATATTCCATGTCGAACTTGGAGGATAGTTGCTTCTTGACCTCCTTTATTGCGTTCATGTTGTTTCCAATCAACAACATGTCATCGACATACAATGCTACATATATGAAACTCCCACCTTCTTCCTTGGTGATTGATTTAGACCATAAACATATATTTTCAGTTTACACACCAAATATTTATTTCCCTTTATTAAAAATCCTTCAGGATGTTTCATGTAGATTTCTTCTTCTAGGTCCCCATGTAGGAACGTTGTCTTTACATCCATCTGTTCTATTTCCAGATCAAATGTTGTAGCTAGAGACATTAGTACTCTATGGAAGTTAATTTTGTAGTAGGGGAAAAAATCTCACCAAAGTCAACTCCTTTGACTTGGGAATATCCTTTTGCTACCAGTCGAGATTTGAATTTCTCGACTTAACCTGCATCATTTATCTTCTTCTTGAATACCCATTTGATACCGACATGATTTCTTCCACTAGGTAATTTGACTAAGTCTCATGTCTCATTCTTGTGCAAGGATTCCATCTCTTGGACCATGGCATCCTTCCATAGTTTTCCATCTATTGACTCGAATGCCTCCCCGACCGACTTGGGCTCATCGTCGGTGGAAATTAACACAAATGTGGAATGGAAGTTGGGAGGACTAAACCTTTGACTGATTTTCTTACTCGATTCGATCTCCTTACAACCAGGGTCGATTGTTCCACCTCTTAATTATGATTCAAACGACCCATCTGAATCATCTTATTCATTCCTCAGTTCAAACCACATCTTCTCAGGATTATTCTCTATTTGAATCATTTCCTCAGGCTCAGACTTCCTTCTGACTTTTTTGAAGACCACATCTCGACTATACACGATTTTTCTTAATGATGCAGGATCCCAGAGCTTATATCATTTCATCCATTCTTTGTATCCAATGAAAATACACTTGACTTCATTCTTGTCCATCGTGCTCCTCTTTTCCTTGGGAACATGCAAAAATGCATCACAGCCAAATACTTTGAGATGTGAAACTGAAGGCTTCTTACCATACCATACCTCATGTGGATTCGTGTCGACTAGTGCCAATGAAGGAGACATATTCACTAGATATTTTGTAATGTCAATTGTTCGAAAACACAAGTATTCCAACAAAGGATGAACACCTTCAGTAACCACTCACATAACCAAATAAAAGATCAACACACTGATGTTTTCATGTGGTAAAAACCCTACGGGGAAACATCTATGGCCCCAGCCAACGCGGCTGCTTGGAGCAGTTTATTAATGCAAAATAAAAAGATTACATAGATATTTTACAATAGATTTTCTCACAATCGGTCATCGTCAAATGACCCTCCATGCTCTTTAAATAGAAATCATTTACCAATCGAGTGCTAAGCCATGGATCAATGGTCGTTAAGATCGAGGAGAGTATGAACCGTCGGATCACTCTATGTCGGGAACATATCGTGACTGTCAAATTTCCTAACTACAAATGCATACTAAATAAACACACTTTTACCTAACGACACAATAGACCAAGTAGATCTTAACTAACTCCTAAGTGTCTAAATATCCTAACATCCCCCCTTAAGAACAACTTTGGATAGGATTTAAGGATTTACAATAGTGACACAATAGGAGAAGGAAGGAGGCATTAGACCCTATCCCCCCTTAATGACAACTTCTCGAACTCCTAACATAGATCGAAGTTTGGAAAACTTCGCTTCTGTAAGAGACTTTGTGAAAATGTCTGCAACTTGATCTTCTGTAGGGAAAAAGAGAACTTCAATAACTTGATCATGAATGACCTTTCTGATGAAGTGCATGTGTAGCTTGATTTGTTTTCTACGCTGATGTTGAACTCGGTATTTGGCGAGCTTGATGGCACTTTGATTGTCACACCAAAGGTTGGTCGGATGTTGGTGCTGGAATCCAAGATTTGAAAGGATCTGTCGAAGCCATAGGGTTTCCTGACTTGCATTTATCGATGCTCGGTACTCTGCTTCCGCTGAAGAAAGTGTAATAGCTTGTTGTTTCTTACAGGCCTAAGTGATAGGTCCTAAACCAAGGCTGAAAACATAACCTACAATAGACTTCCAATCATCAGGGTCGCCTACCCAATCTGAATCAGTGAAACCAACCAATAAAGGATTCCCCCCTGAACTATAATGTATCTCGAACTGAACTATACCATGAACATAGCGAAGTATCCTTTTAGCTGCTTTCCAATGGCTTTCATGGGGTGTTTTCATATACTGGGCAACAAGACCAAAAACAAAGGAAAGATCAGGACGGGTATGAGTCAGTTATAAGAGACTACCAACTAACTAATGGTACAGGGTGGCATCAACTTCAGGAGAAGTACAGGTGGCAGTAAGCTTGATTCCAGACAGGAAGGGAGAAGGGGTTGGTTTACAATCATCGATGTGAAAGCGACGAAGAAGGTCACAAGCATACTTAGACTGGGAAAGAAAAATTCCTTCATTGGTTTGCAAAACTTGGAGGCCAAGGAAATAGTGCAAAAATCCTAAGTCTGTCATTTCAAATTTCTTCTTAAGGTTGGTTTTCACATGGTTTAAAAGTTTTGGGTCACTGCCAGTAAGGATAAGGTCATCAACATAAAGGACAAGGATTATGAGATGGCTTCCTACTTTCTTGGTATAGACATTAGGATCAGAATGGCATCTAGAGAATCCAGTGGAAATAAGAAAGGTGTCCATTTTGGAATACCAAGCTTGGGGAGCTTGCTTGAGACCATAAAGAGATTTCGTAAGGTGACAAACAAGGCTAGAGTCATTCTGGACATAGCCAGGAGGTTGTTCCATGTATATTTCTTCTTGCAAATCTCCATGCAAGAAGGCGGATTTAACATCCATCTGATGGACCTCCCATTTATGTGAGGCAGCAAGGGCAAGAACAAGGTGGATGGAATTCATTTTGGCGACAGGGGAAAAGGTTTCATGATAGTCAATTCCTTCAACTTGGGAAAATCCTTTGGCAACTAAACGAGCCTTGTGTCTTTCAACACTTCCATCTGATGTATACTTATCTCTATAGACCCATTTACATCTAACAAGTTTTCTTCCTTTTGGAAGAGGTACAAGATCCCAAGTATCATTTTCCATTAAAGAACGATAATCTTCATTCATTGTTGTATCCCAATCTGGATGACCTGAAGCTTCTGCAAATGTCTCTGGATCATGAGTTTCTGAAACTTGAGCCAAAAGAGAAGAGGCTCGTTGGAACTATGAACGTGTTTGACGTTGATCTGAAGGATCATCGACAAGATCACCAACTGCTTCTCATGTTGAACGGCCCCATTTAGGAAGCGGTGGAGTTGGTGCTGGTTTAGGTTCAAAGGACTCATCTGGAGGAGGGTGAGCAACGGAGG
Source organism: Picea engelmannii (assembly GCA_009831015.1). Taxonomy (NCBI): domain Eukaryota; kingdom Viridiplantae; phylum Streptophyta; class Pinopsida; order Pinales; family Pinaceae; genus Picea; species Picea engelmannii. The sequence continues at coordinate 76,390 of ML811711.1, read as the reverse complement.
TGGATTTTCATCCTCACTGTCATCATCTGAAGAAGAAACCAGATCAGAAGAAGGCACAAACGTTGAAGATGGCTCACAGGCTGAAGAAGTCACAACCACTGAATTAGGCTCGTAGGCCAAAGAAGGCACAAACGCCTAATTAGGCTCGCAGGCCAAGATATTTCCATCAAATTTAACATCTCTTCTAATAATAATTTCATTACAATGTGATTGAAGAAGTCTGTAACCTTTGACATCTTTAGAATAACCAAAAAATATACACTTCTCACTTTTAGGCTAAAATGCTTTCCTTTTCTCATTAGGAATGTGAGCCCATGCTATACTACCAAATACATGGAAGTGACTTACATCTAGTTTATTTTTGTCCAAGATTCTTCCAGTGTTATATTTTTAAGAGCCTTTGTGGGAGTGCAATTTACTATGTAATTTTCACAGTTGATGGCTTCCGCCCAATACTTTAGACTTAATCCCTTAGATTGGATCATACAATTAGCCATTTCTTTTAATGTGCGGTTCTTTCTCTCAGCAACACCATTTTGTTGTGGTTTATATGGAACAGTGTGTTGCATTTTGATTCCCTGTGTAGTGCAATAATTTGTAAATTTATAGTTCACATATTTGCCTCCATTATCTGTTCTTAACCTTTGAATTTGATGTCCAGATTGTTTTTCTACAAGGGCCTTGTAGGCCAAAACCTTGTCAAAAACTTCGCTCTTAATTTTTAAGAAATAAGCCCAAGTACATCTGGAAAAGTCATCAATGAAAGTTAAGAAATACTTGCACCCAGAAAAAGAAGGAGAGGAAAGTGGACCACACAAATAACTGTGAGCAAACTGCAAAGGACCCGAGGTGTGCCAAGAGGCACGTTTTTCAAAACTGTCCCGATGATGTTTGTCGAGAACACAACCAACACAAACACCATCTCTGCATGAAACAAGAGGAAGACCAGTCACCATCTATTGATTACATATTTGTTGCATTGAGCGATAATTTAGATGACCAAACCGCTCATGCCAAAGTTTGCGCAAGTCATCGCTATGAGCAATAAAAACTGATGAAAAATATGATGACCCAAATTTGTCAAACTTGTACAACCTGGTAATATAATCAACAATTCCATTTGCAAGAACATGCTTAGGATCTTTTAGATCCTTGATTACAACTTGGTGAGGTGAAAACTTTACGGTTTTACCTTCACCTGAATGAGGGATTTGATATACTGATAGAAGGTTATAAGAAAGACTTGGAACACATAATACATCATTGAAATGATCATTTTCTACTTGAACTGTTCCAGATCCTTCAACACTAAGAGATCTATCATCACCAACAAATATTTTCTTGGTGTTACATTCATTTAGAATGGAAAATATGGCTCTATCCTTAGCCATGTGATAAGATGCTCCAGAATCAATAAGCCACTCATTAGAAGTAGAAGTAGAATTTGTATTGAAGGAGAAACCAGAAGAAGAAAGTGCATGTACATGAGAAGAAGAAGAAGAAGTAGAATCAATATTGATGTTGTGCCTCTTCATCTCTGCTTCTAAAGCTGCCATCTTCTTGAAACATTTGGACTCATCATGAACATCTTTATCACAAAAGTTGCAATGTCTGTTAGTATTCTTACTTTTATATTTTGCTCATTTGTCACCATTAGGAGCGGAAGTTGTTTGAGTGGGTTTGGGACCTTTATGTTGCTTGTTGTTGTAGCAAGGATGCTGCTTCTTGGGATACTTGGGTTTATCTTTCTGCTGGGCAACTAGGGCTTTGTTGGAGGTACCTGTAGTGTTGATCACTCCAAGTTGTACAAGCTTATCTTCCTCTCTAATCAAAGCAGCACAAAAGGACTCAAGAGTGGGTTTTTCATAAGCTTTCCCTAGAGCCTCTCTCATGGCATAAAATGTAGATACAAACACAGAATATGCACTACCTAGCTTAGAAAGAATAAGATAGATGCAATGATCTTCCTCCATTTTTATCTTACATTCTTCACATAAAATTCTGAGTGTTTTAAACCTAGATAGATAGTCTCCAAGGCAAGAAAAATCACTTGGACTCAAGGTTAGTACTTAATTTTCTAACTGTTGTGCTCGAATAATATTGAGTTTACCAAACACAGATTCAATCTTGTCCCAAGCTTCTTCAGTGTTGTCAATTTCTTGGAGATGGTATCTTAAATCAGGACAGATGGACATTCTGATTAGGCCACGTGCTTCATCACTCCTATTAGCCCATTTGGATTTCTTATCATCATTAGTGGGTTCTTTTTCCTTTCCCAAGGTAATCCAGTACAAGCCTTTACTTCTTAATAAATCTTCCATATGAGATTTCCATTGGAAGTAGTTGGTGCTGGTAAGCAAAACATTACTTGTAGAAGCCATATTAAATGTGTAGATAATATGGATTTAAAAACTAAAACTGATGATCTAGATGGATAGAGCTTGAAAAATTATGTGGTTTTAAAAAAACCGGCACTGAAAACAGGCTTCCGATGTGAAAGTTATGCCCTTTTAAAAAAAGGCATAAACGGTAACCAACTGACCATGTGATAGTGTAAGTTGTTTTATGAAGTGACCCACTTCTATAAAGAGAAGTGGGGATCACTTTTACAAAAAGCTGCATGCAAAATAAACAACTCTAAAATAAAATATTAAAGCTACTGATAGTGATTCACTTTTATACTTGAAGTGAAATACACTTTACAATTTTAGCATGAACTTTTTCAAAAAAGTAATGAAAGAGAGACTTGAACTCAAGACCTCTTACTTAATAAGGCAAGTTTTAACCAAATGGTCTAGCAAAACATATTGTAATGTTCAGAAGGAGGATTGTGGGTGTTTTTGTTTTTGTTGTTGTTGTTGTTGCTATTGAACACTGTCTTAGAGAGCATGCTAAAAAAAACTCTTTTCACACAAGAAAAAAAATTTGCTTCTCGATGACAACAAGGGTTAGATCTCGGTTAGCTTACCCGGAAGATGCACCTTTTCCTATCTGTTTCTAATTTGTCGAGATCACATAGGGTGTGGGTAAAAGAGAATACATAGATCTAAAAGAGTAGCAACCCAGAAATAAAAAAAATAAAAACCAAAATAAAACTTTGCAGAAATTTAAAAAATGCGTATTCAGGCTTTATACCTCTGGATCTGACTATAATGGACGTATCTTGGGAAAACAGAAAGCTTTTAGAGTGAAACGAAAAGTGTTCCTGAATGAAACGAGTGCTACAGACGCAATGGAACAATCTTCTCAGCCCATAAATGTACGTAAATGGCAGAAAATGGAGATGAGTCAACTCGGCTTCACGATCTTGATCCACAACAGGAGTGGGTCTTCAAACAGGCTCAGATACCATGTTCGACAACACAGGTATTCCAACAGAGGATGAACACCTTCAGTAACCACTCGCATAAACAGATCAAATATCAACACACCGATGTTTTCACGTTGTAAAACCCCTACGGGGAAACATCCACGGCCCCAACCAATACGACCACTTGGAGCAGTTTATTAATGCAAAAGAAAAAGATTACAGAGAGATTTTACAATATAGTTTCTCACAATCGATCATCGGCAAATGAACCTCCATGCTCTTTAAATAGAGATCATGGACCAATCGGGTGTTAAGCCATAGATCAATGGTCGTTAAGATCGAGGAGAGTATGAACCGTCGCATCACTCTATGTCAGGAACATATCATGATCATCGGCTTTCCTAACTACAAATGCATACTAATGCATACTAAAGAAACACACTAGAAAACACACTTTTACCTAATGACACAATAGACCGAGTAGATCATAACTAACTCCTAAGTGTCTAAATATCCTAACATCGATTGCCTCCTCCCAGAACTCTTGTGTGAGTCCAACACCACTGAGCATGTTCCTTGCCTTGTCCATCAATGTTCTATTCATTCTCTCAGCAACTCCATTGTGTTACGTGGTATATGGTGTGGTATTTTTTCATGCTATGCCACACTGCTTGAAGACCTTATCAAATTTCTTTCCACAAAATTCACCATCGTTGTAAGTTCTTAGCACCTTAATCTTATCATCTACCTAGTTTTCTACAAGAGATTTAAACTCTTTGAATTTATCAAAAACCTCTTATTTCTTCCTTAGGAAATATATCCATGTCTTCCAAGAAAAATCATCTATGAAGGAGACATAATACATGGATACACCAAGTGAAGGCACTAAAATAGGGCCAAACAAATCACTATGAAGAAACTCTAGAATCCCCTTTTCCCTTTTCGCTCCAGATGGGAACCTCACCCGAATTTGTTTTCCATATATGAAATGTTCACAAAAGTCGACTTCTAAATTACATTCAGGAAAATCTTTAACCATGCCTTTGTTATGCATAGATCGAAGGCCTTTTTCTCTAATACGTCCCATCTTCTCGTGCCATAGCATGGTCGGGTAAACTTTACAATCACTTGTCGAGTCAGTTTGAATAAACTTAGATCAATTCGAGTCAAGTCGAGTCAAATTCAAGTCAACTTTAGGGACAACAATTGTGTTGCATCCAGGCGAGTCGAGATTCTCTAATAAACTGTATAGGTTTCCAATCTGAACTCCTTTCATTAAGACCATCGTACCTCTGACCATCTTGCATACATTATTCTGAAATGGAGTGTGCACCTCTGCATCACTCATCTTGCTGGTAGATATCAGGTTACTTGCTAAACCGAGAATGTGTAGCACACCTGGAAGGGTTCTACTCCTCGCATCCTGCAGTATCAGTCAAAATCTTCCTTTTCCGACAATTTCGATTGTCAATTCCTTCCTCAAGAACATATCTCCTCCTTCATATCATTCATATTCGTAGAACCATTCTCTATGTGGTTTCATATGATAGGATGCTCCTAAATCAATCAACCAAACATCTTGATCTGACTGTGTACTAGTCGATGCCAAGTACACATCGCCTCCCTTATCTAGAGTCATATTTATCTCAGTCGACTACTTCTCATCGGATCCTATACTAACTTTCATTGTCTTCGACTTGCAGTCCCTTTTGTAATGCCCACAATTACCGCATTTCCAGGATCTTCTCGTCGACTAAACATGGGATTTAGATCTACCCTTCGACTTAGACTTCCTGCTAGAGAATTTTCCTTTATCTTTGTTAATCGTTCGACCTCTCACAACTAATGCATCTTTGGTCGATCCTTCCATGTTCTTCCTTCTCATTTCTTCTAACAATAGAGATGAAACCACATCTTCTAGTGCTAATGTAGTTGAATTTCTCTATATAGCCACGACTAAGTTATCCCAAGAGTTTGGCAAAGAACATAATAGGATAAAACATTTCTCCTCCTCAGTGAATTTAATATCCATAGAAGATAACTGGCTTATAATCATATTAAACGCATTTAAACTCTTAGTCACCAAACTTCCCTCACTCATCCTCATAAGATACAGTTTCTTTTTGAGAAACAACTTATTTACCAAGGATTTTGACTGGAACAAGCTTCCCAAATTGTCCCACAATTTCTTGGTTGAATCTTCACCTGAGACATTCAGCAGTACTGAATCTGCAAAACAAAGTTGAATCGTAGTCCTTTCCCTTCCCTTGAGTTTCTCCCATTCTTCCATCGGCATATATTTCATAATGGTACCTAGAAAAACAGTTTCCCATTGTTCTCGATCTACAAGGAGATCTTCAATTTCAAGCTTCCAAAGCTCAAAATTATGGCCATTGAATTTTTCGATTTCTATTCTCGAGTTGCTCGCCATTCTTTAACACAATATTCAAAGATTTTTTACTTATGACTCTTACTAAACCTAAGGTTTAGATCAGATCCAATATTTTTAAACTAAGCTCTCATACCACTTGTTAGTAAATGAGGAACACTTCCACACTAAACCTAGTAGAAGAGAGGAAGAAAGATTTAAACAAGAAAGTAAATGGCAGAGAAAACACACATTACACAAAGATTTTACCCTAGAAACCCAAACCGGAAAACGAACATTCCTTGAGCATCTCTCTCTCTCTTATTGTCTTATTCATTTAGAATAAAAGGTTACATGCCTAACCTTGGTATATACATAAGACACAATCAACATCATACCTTCTTTATTTACACAAGAACAACCTTGTATCCAATTCGGCTTACATCTGCATGACTAACAACCTCTAAAGATTATCTATTCTACGATTATTGATTAGCCTTTACAACATTACAACACACCTTCTTTATAGGATTTACAGTAGGAAAAACCCTAAATAAAAGCACCAAAAAATGGTTACATATCCATGCAAATCATTGGCTACAAATCCTGCGAATATCAGGATTTGTTACAGTCGACTATCAGTCAGCCTTTATTCATTCTTCAGTCGGTTGTCACGCACCCACCTGTCGACCTCTTGTCAATTGACCTCTTCAACTTGTTGTCGATATCTTCGACTTTGACTCTACCCGGTTAAACCACCTTGACCTTCGACTTGCGGTTGATATCTTCAACTTCAACTTTACCCGGTCAAACCACTTCCACCTTTGACTTGTTGTCGATTTCTTCTACTTCGACTGTCAGTGAATCCACCTCGACTAGAATTTCACTACAAAGAATATAACAACCCAACATTTCCCAGGCATTTGAAAATAATAACAAATAAATACACTATCAATAATTTCTCTAGAGTTATAGAGTAACCTCTGTACAATATGAATTCATATGTCTGGCAAAAATTATTCATTTTTCCAGAAAAAAAAAGGAAAATGTTGAACTTCTCCTCTCATGTGCACATAATAGAATTATATGTTTTATAACTTAAGGCTTGCTCCTCTTGATATTCAACTTATTAATAAAATAAGTTGTAATTTTGAACAATTACCAGGAATTACCACTATCCTTTCACCATACAAATTTATTTGAAGAAATCTTGATAAAATATATATACACGTATATTTATTTATTTGAGCTTCTTTTGGAAGATTAAATCTCTTAGTATTAAAACCTACCACAATTAAAAAAAATTACCGGTACTTACTACCCACCTAAAGTCATGCAAATCTTTATTATTTTTTTAGGGAAAAGCCACCATTTCAAATATTCACCTTTGGACATGATTTTACTGAATAAATCTAGGTAATAATTCTATTCCTACCATGCATTAATAAGACATAATTTAATTACAAAGCACATAATGCATGTTTTTATTTTATTTCTCATGTTAAATAATTTCTCCTTTCAAATATATAGCCTAAGCTTATGAGACCATAATTATGATCCATCTTTCTTTCCAAGACTCCCCCTTGTCAAGCTTATCATATTGGCTAGAAGTTAAGGTCCTTTACCCAAGCTTCCGCAAATTATTTAGCATTCATCTAAGCCTTCCAAAAAGGTCCTAAGGCTTGATCTTTAACCAGGGACATGGCACTTCTTAGAACTAGTCTAAAACTTTAGTAATATAGGGAGTAACATTCATTTAACAGAAAACATATATCCCTATATTTAGATGTTCTTTGAATACTTTTACAGGTTAGTCTTCACTAGTAACACATATGAATTTCATTCATACAAATGGCTGCAAATTCCCAACCATCACTCAGTTCTCACTCATATTTACAAATAATCACTTACAATAGCCTTTAAAAACATAGACAGTCAGAGGGAAAACAATAGAATGTATTTCTCACAACTCTCTTCAGATTTTACATTTAGCCAAGCATATGAAACAACAATTTCACTACTTGAACATAATATCAAATTCTTCATATGACCAAAACATAAACTCCATAGCATCAAGGAACTTATCATGACATATACAAATCATTGAAATACTTATCTGAGACTCTTTCCACCCAACCATAAGCACAATTGTCTTTGTCTATCCCTGTAGCTAGCCACCCCTGAACTAGTAGATGATGCCATGAGGGAAAAATCTCACTCCATTATAGAGATAAACAGATAAAGGCTACTCTCCATCATCAACGGAAATTAGAAAGATAAATTTCTAAGTTCACCAAGCAAGGGGACCTACTCTTGACTCATAGAGTCACAACAATTAGCTTGCATAGCTAACATTCAAAAATCTGCAACCCCGTTTATCAACTTGATTTATAAATCCTTCCTCTATATTTCTTACTCAGAAAACCAGAAAACTTAACTTCTCTCTACTTTTCTAAGAACCAGAGGAGTTTCCCACACCCATCTACACTCATATTTGGTCCCCAAACCCATCCATGTGTGTACTCCTTCCTCTGCCTGTGATTTTCCTTATTTCTTCCTTCTACAACAAGACTTTGTGGGTCAAATCCCCCAAATTCGTGGTTCAAATCAGAATTCTCTAGATAGGTACTTTTCTACCCATGCTTCTAAGGCAAGGAAGTTTTGGTATAACGCCCTCCATTATTTCTCATAATTGTGGGAAGTTGGTAGTTCAACTACCAACTTCCTTCAGTAACAGAAAATTCTAGGAAAAATGAGCAATCTGGGTTTTCTTGAATATTAAATTGGTAAGGAGATTTTTCTCACCATTTCTCTCTCATGACATCATCTCTGTGTAAGTGCTCCACCCATCAACAATTTATTTTTATTATCATCGAAATGCATTTCATTATTTTTATTGTTCATCATGGTCCAAATATTAAACATTCTAGCCATGACTCATGTCGACATTTAGACATATAATCTCATGTTGAGGAAAACAGGGTGTTACATTCATGTTTGAATCCCACACTTCCCATAATTGTCTAGGTTGATATATTCATCGAGGATCATTTTCCTTAATAGTAGTATAGAAATTTGGAGCCCACACTTACCATAGTTTTCTAGGTTGATCTATTGATTGAGGGTCATTTTCCTTAACAATAGTATAGAAATTTGCTCTTTACTGGAGCATGAAACTTGCAATAATGGGATGGTTTTTATGTCCATATCTACTTCCTTTCTTCTCATAAATAGCCAAAGATGTGCATTATGGTTCTTACTTTTTTTGTACATGTGGTTCATGGCACCGAAGACCAATACTCTCTATGTCCACGAAAAACCCCCTAAAATCCACAAGAGAACATGGGGAGGCTGAGCATTTTCAGAATATTGGGGGCTCAACAACAAGAGCATTGTATAAACCCATTTAGGGGAATTACATGTCACTTACAAAGAATTGAACCTAGGTGAGGAGGGTAACAACCATTCCTTGCATCATGGTTCTTACATCTAAAGGATGGATGACTTAGTCTATTAGTAGGAATGTTGACTATGGGTGATATTTTTATTGATAGTTAGAGCATTCCCTATACCCAAGGCATATCCAAATGCTGTCAATCTATCTTTTGCATGCCTTATCTAAATCACCCCCTAAATTTGGGATTGACAAACACATTTTCAATCATACTTCTCTACTTAGAATCTAATCTTTGAAATATGTTATTCTTTCATTTTATTTTAAACTATGAAAACATATTATCTTTCCTTTCTCTTTGATAATCTAGCTTTGGTGCAAGTGTCATCATATTATGGATTGGTTTAATCCCTTGTCACTAGTTTAAATTAATTATATAAATTATAATGATGGGGATTAGAGATGACCATGTCATTGCCACCTTTTTTATTTTCCTTCAAAGGATTATTCCTAACATCATTTATGAGGACTAAATGGTTATTCCTAACATTTATGATGACCTCCAGTCAACACTTTCCTTTATAAGTTCTCCTTCCATGTTCACAATTCATTCTTTCTTACATATTCATTCTTTCCTAAAATAGATGGTCTAGTTTGATACTCCATTTGATGCTAATTTTTAGATGTGAGAGATTCAAATCTCATTGATTGAAAGGAGGTTTAATCCACACCAAAGAATAATTCTCTTGATCTACGAGCAACAAATTCTTCTTTTCCTCTTACATGTCTATGAAGATTTTATAATTGTCTTATATTATTAAGTACCTAATCCCAGATTTTGTGCTAAATCAACACCTTCTATTACTTCAATTCTTCTAAATAGTTATTTATTCTATGAAATAAGTAGTAATATACATATTTCCAATTTCCTGTATGGATTCTCAATACTCCACTGACTCCTCCTAGACCTTGGTTACTCCTCGGTGCCCCATGGAAATTTTGTTTTCGAGTGTGTGAGACATTTCTATGCATCAACTTTTTTATAAATTTAACCAATATACATAGACAATTCGTTGTCTATAAATAAACAATTTTCCAAACATTACAACTGGCCCTTACACAAAGTTTGGATATATGTGCAAATTAGTCTATTGCAAAATTGTAATTATTATTAGGAAATGTAATTATTATACTTTAAAATATGGCAACACAATAACAATGAATGCATGAAAATACTTAAAAATAAGCTAAGTTGTAGTATAGTGTAGTTTATTGCTTTTGAATTATTTTCGCGACTTCTTATAATTCAAATGTAATTTTTTCGATTTATGTAAAAAAATAACAAGATGTCATGTTTTTGGTCATTAGATGGCATTTAGATAGGATTTTATCAAGTTTTGAAGTATGTTGAGAATACATACACATGGTAATGGAGTGCACTCATGCACTTGGAATGCATAATAAAGGTTTAATGCATAATAATTGTTTAGAATGATAACAATAAATAATGGTGAATAAGTGTCATTTACACTATATTTAATAAATATAGAAGTCCCAAGTTAGCTAATTAAATATAGAAGTCCCAAGTTAGTTAATTGGCATGTAAATTGATATTCATATTTGGTTGATCCAAGATAAGTTGTCACTTAGTCCATGCCTTTAGGTCACGGATTATAGTAATCACTTCATTGATTTTCATTACTCTTCATTACTCTGGTATATAGTTTAAAACATTTTAACTTAAAGTGGTAAACATTGAAATTTTTTAAGAGTATTTCTTTTTTATCATAATTTTCAAACTTTGAGGTTTTATTTGGCCTCATTTCGAGGTAGAGGTAGTTTTATTTGGTTTCAAGAGCTTAGAAAAATACATATATTTCTTTGTTAGGAGGTGGATTAATGTTGGGCTTCTAAATTAACATTAATCTCCAACATTAAATGTTCATATTTGAACATATATTAAAGCCCGTGTAAAACTTAGTTTATCCTTCAACGTGGCATGGATTCCCTAGGTTTTTGTGTGTTCTCTGCTGCTCTTGCCACTGCATTTCTTTACTATACGTGCCCATTATTTCTCTTTCTTTCATTGTTCTCCCTTCTACTTCTCTCACTCCATCCATTCTCACTTCTACTTCATTCCACACATCATTCTACAAGTCTTAGTGCACCTCCTATCCTAATCTCATAAGTCTCTACCCATTCAAGCCCGCTCATCCAGTCCCTAAAACATACAAAATACACCAAATTGTTCGACAACACAGGTATTCCAACAAAGAATGAACACCTTCAGTAGCAACTCACACAACCAAATCAAAGATCAACACACTGATGTTTTTACATGGGAAAACCCATGTGGGGAAACATCCATGGCTGCAACCAAGATGACCACTTGAGGCAATTTATTAATGCAAAAGAAAATATATTACAAAGAGTTTCTCATAATCAATCATCAACATATGACCATACATGCTCTTTAAATAGACATCATCGACCAATCGGGTCTTAAGCCATGAATCAATGTATCCATTAAGATCGAGGAGAATATGAGTCGTCGGATCACTCTATGTTGGGAACATATCATGACTGTCGAATTACAAATGTATACTAATGCATAATAAAGAAACACACTTTAACCTAACGACACATTAGACCAAGTTGATCTTAACTAACTTCTAAGCATCTAAATATTCTAACATCCCCCCTTAAGAACAACTTGGGATAGGATTGAAGGATTTACAAAGGATATGTCCAAAACCAAGATTGAAAACATAACATACAATAGACTTTTGATCATCAGGGTCGCCGACCCAATCTGAATTAGTGAAACCAACCAACAAAGGAGTCCCCCCTAAACTATAATGTATCCCAAACTGAATTGTACCACAGACATACCAAAGTATCATTTTTGTTGTTTTTCAATGGTTTTCACGGGGTGTTTTCATATATCGAGCAACAAGACCAACAACAAAGGAAATATGTGTATGGGTATGAGTCAAATATAGGAGTCCACCAACTAACTAATAGTACAAAGTGGCATCAAATTTGGGAGATGCATAAGTGGCAAAAAGTTTGACTCCAGACTGGAAGGCAAAAGGGGTTGGTTTAGAATCATCCATGTGAAAGCGGTGAAGAAGGTCACAAGCATACTTAGACTATGAAGGAAATATTATTTCCTTGGTTTCCAATACTTGGAGGCCAAGGAAATAATGAAAATATCATAAGTCTATCATTTCAAATTTCTTTTTAAGACTGGATTTCATATGGGTTAAAATTTTAAGGTCACTACCATTGAGGATAAGGTCATCAATAAAGAACAAGGATTATGAGATAGCTTCCTACTTTATTGGTATAGACATTAGGGCCAGAATGACATCTAGAAAATCTGGTGACAAGAAGAAAGTTGTCCATTTGGGCATACTAAGCTCGAGGAGCTTTCTTAACACCATAAAGATATTTATTAAGGTGACAAACAAGACTAGATTCATTTTAGACATAGCCAGGAGGTTGTTCCATGTAGATTTCTTCTTGCAAATCCCCATGCAAGAAGGAAGATTTATCATCCATCTAATGGAACTCCCATTTATGTGAGGTAGCAAGGGCTAGAACAAGTCGGATGGAATTTATTTTGGCTCTGGGGGGAAAGGTTTCATTATAGTCAATGCCTTCAACTTGAGAGAACACTTTAGAAACTCACCAAGCTTTGTGTCTTTCAACACTTCCATCTGATGCATACTTAGTTCTGTACAACCATTTGCATGTGACAATTTTTCTTCCTTTCAGAAGAGATACGATATCTCAAGTATCATTCTCCATTAAAGACTGATACTCTTCATTCATTATTGTGTCCCAATTTGGATGACCTGAATATTCTACAAATGTTTTTGGATCATGAGTGTTTGAAACTTGAGCCAAAAGAGAAGAGGCTCGTTGGAACTATGAACGTGTCTGACACTGATATGAAGAATCATCGGTAAGATCAACAACTTCTTATAGTGTTGAACAAACCCATCTAGGAAGGAATGGTGCAGGTGCAAGTTCATGTTCAATGGACTCATTTGGACTAAGGTGAGAAGGAAGAGGTGGATTTTCATCCCCACTATCATCATTCAAAGAAGAAGAAACTAGAATAGAAATAGAAGATGGAATAAATGCCAAAGGTGGATTGCAGACCAAAGATGACACAAATGTCGAATTAGGCTCGCAAGCCAAGAGAGTTTCATCAAATTTAACATATCTTCTAATAATAATTTTGTTGGAATGAGTTTGAAGAAGTCTGCAACCTTTGACATCTTCAAAATATCCAACAAAAGTACACTTCTCACTTCTAGGATGCGATGCTTTCATTTTCTCATCAAGAATGTGAGCCCATGCCACACTACCAAATACACGAAAGTGGATTACATATAGCTTAATGTAATTTGCACAATTAATGGCTTCCACCCAATAATGAAGACTTAAACCTTTAGATTGGATCATACAATTAGCCATTTATTTTAATGTGTGATTTTTTCTTTCAATAACACCATTTTGTTGTGGTGTATATGGAACAATGTTTTGTCTTTGAATGCCATGTGCAGTGTAATAACTTGTAAATTTATTGTCCACATATTCATCTCCATTATCTTTTCTTAACCTTTGAAATTGATGTCTAGATTTGTTCTCTACAGGGGCCTTGTAGGCCAAAAAATTGTCAAAAAATTCACTCTTAAGTTTTAATAAGTAAACCCAAGTGTGTCTGGAGAATTCATCAATGAAAGTTAAGAAATACATGCACCCAGAGAAAGAAGGAGAAGAAACAAGACCACACAAATCATTATGAACAAGCTGTAAATGGGCCAAGGCATTCCAAGAGGCATGTTTTTCAAAACTGTCTCGATGATGTTTTCCAAGAAAACCATTGACACAAACGCCATCTCTGCAATAAACAAGAGGAAGATTGATCAACATGTGTTGATTACATCATTACTGGAATGAGTGATAGTTTAGATATCCAAATCGTTCATGCTAAAGTTTGCTCAAGTCAACGTTATGAGAAACAAAAACTGATGGAAAAGATGATGACCCAAAGTTATCATACTTGTACAACCTGGTAATATCATCAATAATTCAAGTTGCAAGGACATGCTTAGGATCTTTTAAATCCTTTATTACAAATTGGTGAGGTGAAAACTCTACGATTTTACCAGCTTCACCTAGTAAAAGAGTGATCTAATACACTGATAGAAGGTTGCAGAAAATACTTGGAACACATAATACATCATTAAAATGACCATTATCTACCAGAAATGTTCCAAACCCTACAACACTAAGAGATCTATCATCATCAAAAAATAGTTTCTTGGTGTTACATTCATTAAGAGAAGAAAATATGTCTTTATCCTTAGCCATATGATAAGATGCTCCATAATCAATAATTCGCTCATCAAAAGAAGAAATAGAAGTTGCATTGAAGGAGAAACCAGAAGCAAAAAGTGCATCTGCATGAGAGGAAGAAGAAGAAGAAGAATCAATACTAATTTTGTGCTTCTTCATTGCTTCTAAGGCTTCCATCTTTTTAAAACATTTAGAATCCACATGACCATATTTTGCACAAAAGTTTCAATGTGTGTTAGTCTTCTTACTTTTGGATTTTTTCTCGATTGTCACCATTAGAGAGAGTTTGGGACCTTTGTTTTTCTTATTGTTGTGGTGAGAATGTTCCTTCTGTGGATTCTTGGATTTATTTTTCTACTAGGCCACTAAGGATTTCTTAGATGTACCTACAACGCTGATCAATCCAAGTTGCACAAGATTATCTTTCTCTTGAATCAAAGTATCACAAAAAGACTCAAGAGAGGGTGATTTATAAGAACTCCCTAGAATTTCTCAAGTGGCATAAAAGATAGATACAAAGACAAAATATGTACTACCAAGCTTAGAAAGAATAACATATATGCATCGAACTTCCTTTAGATCTAGTTTGCAATATATACATAGAAGTCTAATTGTTTTGAACTTAGATAAATAATATTCAATGCAAGGAAAATCATTGGTAATTAAAGTCGTTAACTAATTTTCTAATTGGTGGGCTAAAATAATATTGTGTTTACCAAACACGGATTGAAGCTTTTCCCAAGCTTCCTTGGGGGCATCAATTCCTTGAAGGTGAAACCTTAAATCAGGAGATATAGACATCCTAATTAGTCCACATGATTCGTCACTATTATTATTATCAAATTTGAATTTATTTTCATCGTCAATGCGATCATGTCCTTTTCCCAAGGTAATCTGGTACAATCCTTTACTTCTTAGTACATTCTTCATATGGGATTTCCATGTGAAGTAGTTGGTACTAGTAAGAAAAATATCACTAGAATAATCCATATTAACATATGTAGATAATATCAATTTAAAATATGAAATTGATGGTCTAGATGGAAATCTCTTGAAAAAATAGGCTGTTGAGAAAAAAACGACACTAAAAATAGACTTCAGATGTGAAAGTTATGCCCTTTTGAAAAAAGACATAAAAGGTAAACAAAGAGTCATGTGGAAAGTAGGAGTTGGTTTGTGTCGTGATTCTCCTCCTTATCTAACTTTGCCTATAAGATCACTTTTAAAAAAGTTACTTATGAAGTGACCCACTTTTATAGAATAAACTGGAATCACTTTTACAATGAAGTTACTTTGTAAATTAAAGTTGCATGAATTTTTTTTTATTAAAAAGAATATTGAAGCTACTTATAGTGATTCACTTTTATAAATGAAGTGAAATGCACTTTACAATAAATGCATGAGCTTTTTCAAAAAGTAACAAAAAAAAAGACTTGAACTCAAGGCCTCTTACTAAGTACACCAACTTTTAACCAAGTGAACTAGTGGAAAACAAATTACAATCTTAAGAAGAAAGATGGGGGGTGTTGTTGTGGTTGTTGTTATGGAAGATGGCCTTGAAGTGTGTTATAAAAAAAACTCATTTTTATGCATTCACACAAAAAACAATTGCTTCTCGACAACAAAAAGGGTTAGATATTGGTTAGCTTACCTTGAAAATGCAAGTTTTCCCTCTGTTTCTGATTTGTTGAGATCACACAGACCACACAACAAAGAGCTTATGAAGACAAGAAAATTCTCTATGTTTTTCATTTGTTGAGATCGCACAGAGTACATGGAAAAGAGAATATACAGACTGGAAAGAGTAGCAACCTAGAATAAAAAAATAAAAACAGAAATATTATCTTTTTAAAATTTTTACAAGGGCCTATTCAAGATTTATACCTTTGGATCTAACGGAAATGGGCATATATTGGAAAAACAAAAACCTTTTTGAGTGAAACGAAAAGCGTTCCTAACTAAAATAAGTGCTCTGGACACAATGGAAGAGTCTTCTTGGACTATAAATGTATGAAAACAGTAGAAACCAAAGATGCATAAACACAACTTCAAGATCTTGCTCTACAATGGGAGCAGGTCTTCAAATGTGCTATGATACCATGTTTGAAAACAAAGGTATTTCAACATAGGATGAACACTTTCAATAACCACTTACACAACTAGATTGAATGCCAACACATAGATGTTTTTACATCGTAAAATCATTGTGAGGAAACATCCACAACCCTAGCCAATGTGGCCACTTGAGGCAATTTATTAATGCAAAAGAAAATATATTACAAAGAATTTCTCACAATCAATCATAAAAAAATGACCCTCCATGCTCTTTAAATAGATATCATGGACCAATCATGGGTTAATCCATAGATCAATGTAGCCATTAATATCAAGAGAATATGAGTCATCAGATCACTCTATGTCGGAAACAATCATGATCATCATATTACAAATGCATACTAATTCATACTAAAGAAACACACTTTAACCTAACAACACATTAGACCAAGTTGATCTTAATTAACTCCTAAGTGTCTAAACATTTTAACATAAACAACAACAAGCAATAGGTAAACTTTAATTTCTTGGTGTATGATCAAAGAAGG
>ML811711.1:28382-57782 GCA_009831015.1 Picea engelmannii | reverse complement strand
CACTTTATGTATGTATGTCAATTCCCCCACTTAATAAGAAAACATCCCTATTTTCATATCAATCAATGGGATTGAGGACCACCCTTTTTGTCTATTTTAAGGACCTTTCTTTGATAGATCCTTTAGGCACTATGTCGGAAAGAATGAGCTTGACCTATTTCCTTATTTTTTCAAGTGCTTGACCTACTAGAACTTTTCTTGAGGGAGAAAGAATCCTTTGAATTTGTCTATATATGTATCTAACTCAATGATAGGCATGCATGATTGAGATCTCAAAATACACTAACTTTTAAATGGTCAATGGGACTCCTCTCCCTATTATCCCAATAAAGAGTACTAATCATTGTGAGGAGTGATTGACTCTCAAGATATCTTGAATCTTAAGAAGCAGGCATAGATAATCCCAAAGTGAGTAGCAGTCTACCTTCAACACTAAATGAATAAAGCATTTTTCTCATCATAGGACCCAGAGCAAGCTCTTTCTCTGGTTAAGTGAGGATAGTACAGAGAAGGGATCATTCTACATCTTGTCCCTATCCTCTAAATTTAGTTTCTTATCTATCATCCTACAAAGATGACGATTGTTCCACTATGGAAAAGTATGAAACTATAACACCCGTGTTTCCCCTAGTCTATAAATATAACTAATATCATGACCAAAATTATAAAAATTATTGTTATGTAATTATTGAAAGACAATGGACCTTTGATCAATTATGTATTGTAAATATTTGGTTATTAATGCAACAGGAAAATGTTGAACTACTATTGAATGGATAACCTTCACTAGTTAATATGTCATGAGAGGAATGATGCAAGAGGGAAGCTATTACTGGTTGAAATGACCCTTCCATGGAGTACATTGTCACATTAAAAGAAAATCCAGACCCTAAATTGTCCTTAGCCCATAAATTTGATTACCAGTCAGGCTAGTAGTTGGGTAGTCCCCTTCTAGAATAAATGAAGGAATAGGAAAAGTACCCATCAATAAAATTTTGACATGACCCATGAGGGCTTAAGGAAGAATACATAAAACAATGGAGTACAGACACAGATAGAGACACAAGGATGGGGGGAATCCTGAGCACTGGGGAAGGGAAGGAGAATTTACTAGTTCGATAGAATAGAAATGAAAGTGAAAAGGTAATAGATGCTCCTTGAAAACTTGATATAAACCCAGATATCCTCTCATGCCATTGTACCCTGGCTCAGGGGTGGCTAGATATAGAAAATGTTTGTGTATCTTTTCCTATGGTTGGGTGAAGAGCAACACACCCTTCAGTAGTTGCTAGCGTCTCCCAATTTGTAGATAAATAACTCTTATTCTTGTGTGTATTGAGATGACCTACATATATATATGTATATATATAACTGACTGGTTAGTATGGTGATTATGCACATTATCACTTGACTAATGAGCTTATTATGGATTTTGGGGATGGCCTTGTATTTGTATGAAATATATCTTTGTGTACAGTCTGATGTTCTTGTTTTCAAACAATCTTTGTCTTCAGTAAAATAGCTGCGACCATTGGTCCATGATAACCTTGTGTAATGAGAAAATATGGAAGGGTACAAATTTACATAGTCTTTGAGTATGAAAATAATCTCAAATATCTGTATATATTAATTTGAAAGACTAATCTCTTGCCTTATTGTATGAACTGTTGTGATGATATGTGTGTGTATGTGTACACCTACGTGTCGCAGCGTTGGTATCCCTGTGACACATGAACCTTTCGGGATAAGGCAAAATAGAGGCATCATGGGTAGGAGAATGAATTCCTTAGACCCAGGAGAGAGTCCTCGAAAATTTGTAAGTCTTGAAAAAGACTGAATAAATCCCTCGCAAAAATTTGGCTAAGTCCTAGACTAGAATGGTAATCCTTGGATAAAACCATTGTTTTTCCTTGGAGGATCATGACCGTTGATTTGGCACGATGATTAGATATGGAACCTCTATCAGCGGAGGGATAGGATTGAATCTCGACCATTGATCTGGTGAGAGAATAGATCCCCATCTTCCATCATAGGGTTCCAATTGAAGTATGTTGTGGAGATGTGCTCCAACGAGGAGACTCCGGGGAGAGATCTGGATCGTTAATCGGAACAAGGGTGAGATTTGATATCGGTTATCGATCCGATGAGATAAAATAATCCTAGTCGTCCTTCATAGGATGTCGTTCAGGGTAGGATGCGAACCCATAGGAGATACACTCAGACAAAGGAACTCTGAGGGAAGATATGAGCCATTAATGAGATAAGGCCATAATGAAATGACAACCATTGATCTATTGCATTCTCTATAAGGTTCTCCGATGGGAGAAACTCTGAGGGAAGAACTGGACCATCAATCTGTTAAGATCAAAATGACTCATCGTGTGATAAATATCATTTATCCTTAGTTAAAGGATCAAGAGGATGATGTGGGGGGATACCATGTGTCAAGCCTAGAAGGTGCCACATGGAATAGTTATTTGGTACCTATAGGTGAACCTTCTATGGGAAATTTGAATGACACATGTTAGGTGGCGATGATGCCACATGTCTAGCAGATATTTCACCACGTGATAGGTGGCAGACTTCTCAGGAATTGACCTTTTTAGATTTGATTCTAAAGGGTTCAAAGTACAACTCCGAAGAGCTTGGAGTAGGACTCCAAAGAGAAGATCCATACCATTGATCAGTGAGTGGTTAGATGCGGCGATGGTTGTTGATCTGTCATAAATTCTAGTTAATCTATGATAGAATGTGGTAACGACCTGATGATGTGGCCTTTTTAATTGGTAGTCCACATTTCCAAGGTAGTGGCAGGTGTCACCCAGGGATTGGTCAATGGGATGAGGGTGGGTCCCATTAGGAGAAGAGGTCCTTGGATATTTGTTTCAATAATGGCTATCAGATTTTTTGGGGTTCATCCTCGAGAAATCTAGGCCGTAGATATCTAATGTCTCATCAATGGAGGTAGAAGGTGGGTTAACCAGGAGAAGGTCTAAATTTCGATGACACTGGCATCAGCTACACGACAAGATACGTTGATCTATCGTTAGATGTGGGGATCTATGTTGTTGATCTTTCGTGAGACGTATTCAAAAGAGGAGTGAGATGATGATGTCATGAAAGATATGGCATGCCCAAAAGGCATCCAAAGTGTCCTTAGGATGATAGGTGTTAGTTGTTGATTGGTTGATGTGTGTCTGGAGAGAATAGATGAGGATAATCATCAATTTCATCAAAGAATTGACGAGGAGATATGGACTGTTAGATCCAAACATGTCATCATTGGAAGTGTGGGAGGTTGGCATGGTCACATTTGACCAAGAAATTTAGATGACGACGAAGTAATCGCTGACGAATCTGGGAGTTGAGGCTAACAAAAATCGTTGATCGACGGAGGGAAGGGATGGAATCTCCATTGTAGATCTTGCGGGTCACATCTGCACACCATGTAAATTTTGGGAGTTGAGCGTTAACCTCCACATAAAATGACATCATCGACGTGCTCTGAACTGTCGAGATCAAGGGTTGTGATCTATAGGATCTGAGGAAGGTACACTTTGGTGTATCGTCGTTGGAAGCCTCAAGATAGTGAGAGTGAACCACATGATATGACATGACGAGAAGTGGGCCAAAGTATTAGGCACATGAATCTAACATGTATATGATATGCTAGCTAGCACAAGTAAAAATGTTCCACATGGTAATGAGTTGGGGTTGACCAATGAAGACCTAGGAACTTTGAGAAGTTATAACGTTTGATTCTAATCTTGGATTTGAGCATGGATATAGTCATTGGAAAGCTATCGATGAGTAGAATATAATGGTATGTTCAGGAATAAGCTTTGATATAGTTGAGGAAAGTGAAAAATTTAATGCCCCATCCTTTAAAAGGATATCTAAGGGGTTGGGTGTGTTACAAAGTGGTATTAGAGAAGGAAACAACACTTGGGTTGCTTGGGCTAACGAAAGAATCGAATAAAATTTTGTTAGAGAAATTTTAAAGGGGAGGGCACCTTGCCCTACCCTATCTGATGACCTAAAAAGTCAACTTCCCAAAACTATAGGTAGGGTGTTAATCTTTGTCCATAGAATCAAACCCTATGACCAAAAGCTTATTCCTTTGAGCGCTTTACCACTTTTTACCAAGTCATATTCCTCCTTAATAGAGCGGGAGGTCGAGAGGTAGCAATGAAAACCACCCTCAAGAGTGTCGTTGTGAATTTAGTGACCACCACGTGTCCCTTAGTGGGTTTTACTATACCACCCACATAGGGTAACTCTATGTTAACTCTCATATAACTTAGGTGTGTGCCTATCGATCAGAACCATCAATCCTTACTTGTGATCCATGATCATTTCCACAATATAGAACAATGTGAATCCTTTTTCATAATTAGTCCATCCGGTCTAAAAAAGGATTAAACTTATACCAAATAGAAGCCCTTTCAAACCTTTTAATGAGTGTGAAAGGAAAAAATACCATTCGAAAATCTTTTCATGTTTAGGGAGTCTGAAAAGAGCTTAAAGGAGACTCCAAAGAGTTCCTTTTTCATATAGTTTTTACGAGACTGAAAAAGTAATAAAAATATGCTCGATAGTCTGCTTAATTTTTTAACGAGCTTCACACAGAAAGTGAATTGTGCTCAGGATTGGTTTCATTTTTGTTGAGCTTGAAATCGAGAATAAATTGTACTCGGTATAATAACCATGAATGGGCCACTTCCCAACATAATATCCAGAGGTTGGTAAGTTGATAAATACCTATTGGCAAGATTTTTCCCAACATGATGTCTAGAGGTTGGTACTTTTCCCCCGGCATCATCATAAGAAGTTGGTGGCTTAAATTCAGTATGATGCCCAAAGGCTAGAGACATGCCCCCCAAGATTTGTTTTGTTTTGCGACTCTTCTTATGCACTTGCTTAGACTCCTGGTTAATAATAGGGATAGGTTCACCAAAGAGGGAGGAAGAAAGAGGATCAACTGATATAGGAAGAGGAATGGAAGGTTCAGGTACCATATCTTGTGGAATATGGGAATCTGCTAGACTAAGTGACATGGTGTCACCTAGTGTTTCAATTGCAAATGGACTAGGAACTACCTCGTGATCAAATGATTCAGAGGATCATTGCATCATAACCATAATCATGTTTAACGTGGCAACCTGATGTGGTGGATTGGGGGGAGGTAAGGGAAAAACTCCCATGAGTGAGGAATCCTTAAGGAGACCTACCCCCACACTTTCATACTCAAAATTAGAATGTCCCAAGAAAGGGATATTATTCATTGAGTGGTTATTGATATCCAACGTGCAATAGTCAAGTTGGTCAATGATCACAATTTTCCCTTGATGGGGAAATTGTAAAAGGTGAAATACCAAAGATGCGATAATAGTCATTGCATAGAACCAAGTATGACCAAGAAACAAATTATAATCGAGGTGCACATCAACCACTTCAATGTCGACAGAGATGGTTTTTCCCTTCAATTCCACAACAAAATATTGCAAGATTTTGTAAAGTTGGAAACGACATCCATCAAATTATTTAAGGGTGGTAGGAGACTGGTTAAGTTCAAGAGAACCAATGGCTCTCCATCAAGACAAAGACATGACATGGGTGGAGGCTCCTTCGCCCAAAACAATGTGATGGATGTTCTTCCCATGAAAAATAGCTTGAATTTGGAATGCCAGGTGGTGGGAGAGCCTCATTTTAAAATAGTCTAGATTAAACATAATCATATTTTACACCTCTGGATCCACAACTCCAATGGCTGATAACAAGGTTCTACGTTGACTTGGAAAGTTTTGTAGAACTTCAAGCATCGACATAGCACAAGGTGCTTGTGCCAAATCTTCAACAATGTTGTAGCTTTGAGCAGCACGAGCAATTGGATTGAAAATTGACTTTTGAATTTTTCCCTTGGGCAGGCATAACACTAATTCAACAACATGCCTTTTGATATGGAGAGGAGTGGAAGATGGGGGAGGAGTGGAAGTGGAGGGATTATATGTACCACCTTCATTGGCATGATTTTTTGCAAGAGTGTCATAAATCTTAGCTTTGGTTGTTATACTAATTGTCTCCTTACACATAAAAAATTGAGCAATGCTTGAGGAAGCATCTCCATGGTGGGAATGACCTGTGTTTCCCCCATGGGGCAGGAGTTTGTGCAACCATTTTTTTCTACTGAGGTGGGAAAGGGTCAATTAAAATTGTCGGTTGGGAGGTACCCTTCAAAAATTTGGTGACTTCCTCACGATGAGGATAGGATTTCATGTGATGGTCATTCGCACAAATGAGGCAAGGAAACTTCATCTTCATTTTCGGTTGGGTATCAACATTTTTGTACTCTCCTGCTAGTTAGAATATTTCTTAGATTTAACCTTGTTTTTCTTCTTACCTCCAAGATGCTAAGATGAACTAGATTGAAACACATTCACCTCAGAGGTTTGTACAGGAGAGGGATCATTTTTGGTGTTGGTAATGAAACCGATCACGCCATGGGAATGGGATTCCGTAGTAGGTATTGATGGATCAATTGACGAACAAGGAGAATGAGGGATTAAGTCATAAAGTCTGTCGGACTGGGAATATACCAAGTCCAAATATTGAGCATGAATAAGGATCATCTTGTCAATGACAACACCTCCCATGGAGACATCTCTAGCAATGAGTGGCAATAGTGACTTGGTAAACCAATCTGCCAAGATTTGGTCTGGTATTTGGGATTTAATCAACTCTCATCACCACCTCCATTCATGAATATGATCAGATATATGAGTGGAGGTGGATTTACTAACTGAATTTAAAAACTTTGTACCGGTTTCATATCGAATCGACAGCTAGAAATGTGTCAAAAAATCCATAGCTAAAGTATTAAAGTCACTGAAGGAGTGTCGAGGAAGTTCAATATACCATTTTGTTGACGCTCTTGTAAGGGTTCTCTGCAAAATACATAAACGAATGGAATCATCCATCAAAGAGTTAGAAGAACACTAAATATGGAAGTTCATTACCTGATTATTGGGGTCTTCTCTAGGTCTTCCATTGAAATTTTGGATAGCTAAGGGTATCTTAGCGGGGATTGGTGGCCAGAATGGAGCATGAAGTATGGGATCCTTGGTCAGGTGTGACAAATCCAGTAGGACCAAAGTGGCTAAAATGGGAAGTTATCAGTTAGCTTGGGCATATTGGTAATTTTGATGTAGCATGGGGACTCTAGAAGTACCATATATCGGTGATGCAAGCATTGGAAAACCCAATGTCCCTCCCATATACTATTTTTGAGAGGGTTGGGGAGTTGGGAACATGGGGTTCAGAGTTTGAGTGGGAAATTATCCTTGTGAAGGACTCGTCATATTAGTTTGTTGACCCCGTGGAGTATTAAAAACTCTCAGATATGTTTAACCAGGATAAAGGTGTGTCGTCAGATTATTTTTTTGACCCCGTGGAGTATTTGAAACTCTCAGATATGGTTGACCAGGATAAAGGCGTGTAATGGTAGAGGGACCTGACGGAATAGTATTTCTCGGGGCTAGAGGCTAGTTTCCAGTGAGGGGTTTCCCCCATGGATTCTATTGTCCCACAATTGAAGGTTTCCCTCTAGCTATAAATTGACCTACAAATAAAGGTTTCACTCCAATTGGAAACTTCCCTACAGCTGAAGGTTTCCCCCTAGTTGGAAATTGGCCCACATCTGAAGGTTTCCCCCAGCTGGAAATTGAACCATAGTTGAATATTGTCCTCTGAGGGTGTACTAGACCACAACTATGTTGATTTTTTGGTAGTTGTAGGGGGTATTAAACTCCACGTGTAACCTATGACTTAGAATAGAATATTCCATAAGCAAGTGAACCATTAAAAAGATGTGTGGAAACCCTAGAAGACAATTCGACCTAGAAGAATAATAATATTATAATATTATCTTCCAAAAATACAAGTCGGCTCCATAGGAAAAGAGATAAACAAAAAATATAATTACCAGAAATTCAGGTTGGCCCAGCCAGAAAAGTCACTGAACAAATTAATATAAACAAAGGAAGTTTTAGCTCATTTGAATAACTAGTTAGTGCGGAAGTCTTGTGGAGAGTTGCAATTGCAGGTGCAAGGAGGAATAAGGGTGCATTGTCATCTATTGGTCTTGGTCTCTCGCTTGGTGATTCTCTTGGTGACATTCTTGGTGATTCTTTTGGTGATATTATTGGTGATACTCTTGGTGATATTCTTGTTTAGTATAGCACAAGTTTGAGAGAGAAGTGCATTTGTAGTTGCTACAGTTGTGTATGGTACTTATTTTGTGGATATGGAGACTCTCTCTCTTGTGTGCTACCCTTGGAGAAGGAGCGCTCTACTTGTCTTGAGTTATTGTTGCAATTAGCATCTAGGTTTTATCTATTGGTTCTAGAGTAGGCTTGTTAGAATTATTCTAAGTAAAGGTTAGTGTGCTCGGGGATGGCATATGTGAATTCCTATGGTTGGGTGACAATGATGTGGCATTGTATATGGTTAAACAAGCATACCAAAATTTCAACATGGTATCAGAGATGGTTTCCTTCATAAAAATAAAACCACTGGAAGGAAGATCCTCAGTTTCCCCCATTTTCAATCTCATTGAGCACATACTGAACTCACTAAGAAGGTCTCCTAAGTTGGGTGCATCTCTTCCCCGAATCATATCTACAAATTTCTAAAGTTGAGAAATTAGGATTTCCTCATAAAACCCTAGGTATGTAGTACCAATTGTAGTTGTAGTGTATGTTCCTTCATGCCAGTTGCAACACCAGTTACAGTGCTAGTTGCAGCACCAGTTGCAGTGCCAGTTGCAGCACTAGTTACAATTCCAGCACGAGTTGCAGTGAATATTTTTGCGAAGTGTTGGGACCAATATTTAGTTTTCTTGGTGTGCCTTACCCTAATGCATCTCCAGCTACCCCTAGATTACAAGTTGGAGCACCTTTGACGTTTTAAGGTTTGTCAATTTTTGTCGTCGTTGTCGGATGGTGCCACTTCCTTTCGATGATGTCGGAGGTATGTACTTATATATATTTAAAGTGTATCACTATTTTGAGTGTGATTGCATGAGAAGGGCTCTCTTAAAATCGTAGATCCAAAAGGATCTCGGATCCAACACATTCAGAGGAACAACGCACTCCAGGTTTGATTGTTTTCATATGCTTTTAGTTGTTATGGCATTATTGTAACCTTATGAACATCCAATTGTATTTTGATCTATTGAAGTTATGATTATCATAGTAACCTATGCTCAAATTTAAAGTTATAAGTTGACTCTAGTCAAAGTATTAGATTGATTAAGGATGAGATTTTTAGAGTTTATTTGCATTATATTCTCTAACTCGGATTTATATCAAGAAAGCATATTGTCCTAAGTACAGGGGATGGGTTGAGGAGAATACTTGTCGTCTTTAGTGAAGGAGACTCAGAATAAAATCACAATGCTCATTCTTGAAGATAAGACTCTAGGTTCCACATTTGATTGATTAAATTAATAATTTTCCAATTTGCACACATCAAGTTTAATAATTGTTACATTACTAGTTGTGAAAACATTCCTTGAAAGGATCTATTACTACTAGATATAATGAATATAGGGTATCATGTGAGTACTATTGATGTAAATACTTATTGTACTTGGTCACAAGATGAATTAACATCTCCTCCAGGAGATACTTCTTGTTTTTCTTCCAAGTTATTTTATAAATTCCATGTAGGTCCCCTTGGAGGAATGATTGATCACAACACTAGAAGAGTGTTGTTCCTATTTCTTATTATTGTATTTTTATTTTGGCTCTTGTTCTAGGAAATTCACAAGAAATAGCTCTGGGAAGAAGATACTATGATTATTGTTCTCGTTCTTATTTTTATTATAAGAGTATTATTTTTGTCTATTGTTTTCCCCTTGTTGTATTTGTTCTCGGTAGGTCACAGGTGATAACTCTGAGGGGAGCTATAGTGACGGTTGTAGGAGGAAACATATTAGATGGTCTTTAGTTTGAGACATGGAGTAGACTATCCAAATAAGAATTTTTATACACGACCTTATACATCCATGTATCAAAGAAGAGGAAGATGAAGAAGGGTACTTTTGTGGGATATTGAGTATCTCATATGGAGATTGATTGCAAGGAGAAAAAATCTCCAAGGATAACCGAAAAAACCCCTCCAGTGCACTTGATCACTCCTCATATCAGGAAGATTTAGTAGAGCGAGAAGGTCCTACCCAAAATCGTTGTAGTAACCAAGAAGAGACCAGTGTGGTCCCATGAAACTTTGCAAGATGCAACATTGATGAGGCATATCATGAGGCGCAAATGGATCCATCGATGGTGAGGTAGGCGGCCCCACTGAGTACCAAATCAGAAGGAGCTAGAGTTCAAAGGGAGTCATTCCTCGTGATCCAGTAGGGAGGAACATCCTCCCCGAGACCATTCACAAGAGACTTCAGAGAAAATCATCACACATAGAGGGAGTAGATGGATCCGAAGAATATACAGACTCAAAGGGAGTCAAGCTTCAAAAGGAGAATGGAGACTCGTATACTTTCAGATTCATATGAAATATAGAGACGTCTTCTAGGACTGATAGATAGATGCCATGGATTGAGAAGACTAGATCAAAGCTTTAGAGGCTTCGAGGATGAGATCTTATGAGAAGATTCCCTTGCTTTAGTAGACTTTTCTACAGTGATTGAGAATGAAGCGAGTCATAAGGACTGGGATATATGTATTTTCCTTGGTTATGAGACCAGAACGGAAGCAAGTGGCGACTTCCAAGTTTATCTACAAATATCAAGTATGTTGTAGATAAATAGCCTAGAGATGTACAAAGCCTGATTTGTGTCTAGAGGATTCTCCTAGCAAGAGGGAGAAGACTTTGATGAGATACTTGCTCCAGTATATTTCTACCGACTAACAGGTAGCAGACGTGTTGACTAAGCCTCCATCGAAATTGAATTTTGATTACTTCAGAGACAAGCTTGGTGTGGTCCAGAAGGCGTTTTCCTTGTGAGAGGGAGCGATGTGTTCCCTAGTAACGAGAAGTGGTATGTTCCCCAGTAGAGGGAAGTGATGTGCTCCCCAGTAGAGGGAAGTGATGAGATCCCCAGTAGAGTATGCTACCCTAGCACAAGTTGGTAACCCCAATGAAGGTTGGTACGCTACCTTAGCATAGGTTGATAACCCCAATGTAGGTCGGTACGCTACCCCAGCGCAGGCTGGTACGCTACCCCAGCATAGGTTGGTAACCCTAACACAGGCTAGTATGCTACCCTAGCGTGGGTTGTCAACCTCAATGAAATATGGTACACTACCCCAGTGTAGGTTGGTAACCCCAATGCAGGTTGGTACGCTACCCCAATGCAGGTTGGAAACCTCAATGCACGCTGGTATGATACACCAATGCAGGTTGGTAACCCCAATGCAAGCTAGTATGCTACCAAAACGCAGGTTGGTAACCCCAATGCAGGATGGTACGCTACCCCAACGTAGGCTAGTACACTACCCCAGCGCAGGTTGGTAACCCCAACACAGGCCAGTACGCTACCCCAGCGCAGGTTGGTAACTCCAACGCAGGCTAGTGCACTACCCCAACACAGGTTGGTACTCTAACACAGGCCAATATGTTAGTCTAATACGAAAGGAATACCAAGAGGAATGATGATGATCGTGCCAAGAGAAATACCTTCCTCGTTAAGAGGGAGTGTTAAATGTTTTAGTCATATTTTGTGTGAACTGACGAGTTATTAGTTCTGTATGAACTAGATGCCAACCTGTAGTGTTGGAAATTAGTAGCATCAAAGGTTACTAGATGGAGGGCCAACCAGTAGTGTTGGAGGTGTTTTCCAGCTAGATGGATAATGTGGGGCTATGATGGTGATACTTGTTACATGATCTATTTGATCATATGATAACATGTGTGGATATGGTGATTCTACCTATAGACTAGTCTGCAAGACCATATGAGTCTTGTCCATGCCATGTGAGATGGGTGGATGTGTTTGAGACCACTACATAAAGAAAGTCTTAGTTAATACCTCCCTAGCTAAGAAAAAGTGTTGATGTTTTGGTAGTTGCAGGAGGTATTAACCTCCAAGTGTAACCTATGACTTAGAATAGAATATTCCAGAAGCAAGTGAACCATTAAACAAATGTGTGGAAAACCTAGAAGACAAGTTGGCCTAGAAGAATAATAATATTAAAATATTATCTTCCAGAAATACAAGTCGGCTCCACAGGAAAAAGATAAAAATAAAATATAATTACCAGAAAGTCAGGTCGGCCCAGCCAGAAAAGTCACTGGACATATTAATATAAATAGAGGACGTTTTAGCTCATTTGAATAACCAGTTAGTGCACAAGTCTTGTGGAGAGCTGCAGTTGCAGCTGCAAGGAGGAATAAGGGTGCATTTTCATCTCTTGGTCTTGGTCTCTCTCTTGGTGATTCTCTTGGGGACATTCTTGGTGACATTCTTGGTGATTCTCTTGGTGACATTCTTGGTGATACTCTTGTTGATATTCTTGATAAGTATGGCACAATTTTGAGAGAGTAGTGCAACTGCTACAGTTGTGTATGGTACTTGTTCTATGGATATGGAGACTCTCTCTCTTGTGCACTACCCTTGGAGAAGGAGCACTCTACATGTATTGAGTTATTAATGCAGTTAGCAGCAAGGGTTTATATGTTGGTTCTGGAATAGGCTTGCTAGAATTATTCTAAGTAAAGTTTAGTGTGCTCGGGGGTGGCATATGTGAATTCCTATGGTTGGGTGACAATGGCGTGACACTATATATGGTTAAACAAGCGTACCAAAATTTCAATAAACCGAAGGTTTCCCTCTGATTATAATGTGTCCCCCGGGTGTATGTTGAACAATTTGTGTAATTTTCATGGGGTTAACAACTAGATTGGGAGAAGGAAGAACAAAGATACTTTTTACATGACTTGAAGTAGCAGCATTGATGGCCACTAGACTAGATGGATTCTGTAAAGGATGACCAATTAATGTACTTGGTGTATGCATGTGTGGAACTAGAGAAGCGGGAAGGGAATTTGCGCTCACAGGCTGATGTGACGAGGTAACTTGGGTTAATGATGTTCCCCCAAAGATAGAAGTTTCAATATTAATTATTTGTGCCATAGGATCTATTTTTGGATCAAGTAGGGGTGTTACCACCCCATCTGTACATTCAAGAGATTTCCTACTAGATGGAAAATGATAAGAAGAAAAGGAGTCAAAAAATCTTGTCGAGGTCAACTCAACAAGTGGTTGACTAGATGGACCAGTGAAAGGGGGATTTTCAAGAAAGTGAAAATCGCATTCCCCAACAATTTCTACCATCCCTTCAAGTTGGACACCTGGAGGAGTTACACTCCCCATATCATAATCAACATCTTTGATGATAGTTCCTTTGATAGAAGGGTTGTGTGGAGGTTCTTGATCTTCAAGATCCAAGCCTTGCATCCTTATAGATCTTATGAGACTGTGATCAACCATAGTGAAAGTGTATAGAAATAAGGATCCCTAAGGCCAACTACGAATATTGAAGAAACACACCCCTAAGAAATATAAAAGATATCAACCAATCAAAAAATAGATGAAAGGATATTTAGAAGACAGGATATAAAGCCATCAACGAAGAAATGAGAATCAATTATTTCGACCTCCATGTAACAACCCTTCTCGGTGTAAGCAACCCTCACTTCACAGGGTCACCCTCCAAGGGTATTGAAAGTGTGATATGATGTCTTCCCCAGGTACCATGGGAAACCCCCCACAGTCACCTCTGTTGATACCTAGGAAAGGTTACTAGGCTTACCAACTTGCAGTCATCATCCGGGGGGTAAAGTCTATAGTTGAGACCGAATGTATGGGAAAGATAACAAAAATCGAAGCTCTTCCAGAGGACTGAAGACAAATGGACCAGTAATACTCCTGAGGATCTTGAACAGATTCGTGATTCATGAAACATGGAGACCAAATGAGCCAATAACACTCAAGAAAAAACCCCAATCTACCCTCTTTCCACTATGATTGTCCAAGCTTTGGAGGGGTAATATTCCCTTCTCTTATAGACGTGACCTCGTATTTATCCCTCATCGCATTCTTATGTACTTCTTTGTCATTTTAGGTTCTACACTTATGCGGTTGTTTGAAGCCCTACGCATCTTCTAGGTGGATACTGGTGGCCTCCCACCTAATCCAACTGGCTTGTTTTGTATGTTTTCATGTCAACACATCTTTTTGTACTTCTAGGGCCATTTTGGGGCCCTAAACAATGTTTTTTTGGCATGCCTCAGTCAAACTGTAGATGAAGTTAGATTTTGATGGCATAATGCATAGTTCTTGAAAATACCTTTCCAACGGGCTATCACGCACCTAAAACAGAGATCGTATGCAAATGTTACTACCTCAGGAAGTTAATGTACTAACTTACCCAAACGAGGCTCACATGACTTTTGGCATTTCATATCCTAGGGTGATACCATTGATCCGGATTATTTTCAGAATGAAATGAAGAAGATAAATTCAAATGAAATACTCATGAAAGTTTCCAAAAATTGAGAATCACAACAATACTTGATTTCTATTAATGAAAGAATTGTAAAGAGACTGTAAAAATACAGAGTGCAAGACTCACTAGTATGGTGGTAGCTTTATCTCTGAGAAGAGATGTGACGGCTACACTCATTCACATGAAGATGATTACAATGAGGCTCTGAAGGAATTTTTATGATAAACGTGAATTGCAAAACCCTAGAGATCCAAAAACCTAACCCTAGGAGATGAAATGCCAAAAGTCATGTGGGCCCTGTTTGGGTAAGTTAGTACATTAACTTCCTGGGGTCATAAATTTTGCATACAATCTTCGTTTTAGGCGCGTGATATCCCGTTGGAAAGGTATTTTCAAGAACTATCCATTATGTCTTCAAAATCTAGCTCTGTCTATAGTTTGATTGTGGCACACCAAAAAAACATTCTTTAGGGACCCAAAACAGCCCTGGAAGTACAGAAAGATGTGTTGACATGAAAACATACAAAATAATCCAGTTCGATTAGGTAGAAGTCCACCAGTATCCACCTGGAAGATGTGTAGGGATTTGGACATCCCAAAAGTGTAGAACCCACAATTACAAAGAAGTACAGAAGAATGTGTTGAACTAAAAACTGATAAGAGGAGCTAGTTGAATAGGTGGGTGGCCACCAATATCCACATAGATCAAGGGGGTTCCCGGCTAGGCCTATACGACAGTTCGATTTTGTCACTCTTTATTGTTCTACAATATTGGTTAGTATCCTTGGATAGTTTACTCACTTCACCCTAATCCAAAGGCACTAACCTTACACTATTGTTGGTGTGATATAAAACAAAAATTTCTAATTGATTTTATTAAGCGTGTTAGTTGATTTTAGTGGCTATTATTTACTCAAAAGGGTGTACGAAGATTAAACTGATGATGTGATGAATTGACTCCAAAACCATGCATAAAGAATGAAATGCAAAGTTTTGTTTCAATGAATTCTAACTAGGGGAAGGAGAAGAGATCATTTTCTTTCTAATGCAACTAAATACTCTACAACTTTTTCGTTTTCCCAAAACTGTCAAGATATCGAAGCAATGTCTCTAAAAATACCAAACAAATTGCAATACAGACTCTAAAATGTGTTCCAATAAAAGGCTCCAATTGATGAAAGTAGAATGCACTAATTTTGTTTTTTTTTTCTTTTCAAATCACTTGAAAAATCAAAATAGACCTTTAATTTTTTTTTATTTCAATGAAAATATTCAAAGACACTCACAAAGGGTTGCCAATTTTTCACGAAGAATCCCCAAAAACAAACAAGGTGAAGAAAACAAGCATTCAATGAATGAAATAATTCAAAAACAAGAAAGTCTTCAATCAATGGTTCAAACAAGAACTCAAAGATTAAAAGTAGAGAATAAAACTTTTGGTTACCTTGGAAAATGAGTAGCAAGAATCAGAGATTAGTGCCAAGATGCAATGAGGATAAAGAGATTCAAACTCTCAAAGGATCAAAAGATTTCCAAAGAAGAAAAAGAAGCTCACAAACAATGCTTAAAGCAACACTGGCAATCCCAAATCAATGAAGAAAACTTTCAAAATCAATCAAGTGAAACACCTAGAAGGTTTTCAAATCAAGATAACATAAGTTTGAGAACCTTCATGATGAGGATGAAACTACTGGTAAGGAAGAATTTGACCAAAGGATCAGGTTATCCCAAGGTAGTCATGCTCATTCCATAATTTTGAAGGATTTGAAAACTCAAAAGAGGCAAGAAATGATGGTAATCACTCAACTTCAATCAAGCAAATCCAAAATCAAGTTTAGAGGACTCTAATGCAAATATATGAGTCAAGAATCTAAGAAAATAGAGGGAAAATGAGCTCAAAAGTGACCCAGGAAGGAGATCAACGCTCTTGTAATAGAGAAGACAGGGCATTGAAAAGAGATCAATGCTCTCCATAAGACTAACATGGGGCGTTGATTAGGAGATCAACTCTCTCCAAAATACTAACAGGGAGTGTTGATTAGGATTTTAACACTCTGCAGGCCACTATAGGGGAGTGTTGAAGCCTGAAAGTGGTTAAAAATGAATAAAATTTTTCCCAGATTCAATAAAGATCAGGCTAATGACTTTGTACACCTCCCAATGAAGGTGAGGGAAAAGGAAGAGATCAAATAACAAGAAAATAACCATAAATATCAAGCAAACAAAAAAATTCAAGAGAGATAGAAACCGAGGAAAATATCAAAGTTCCTTCCCAGTGGAGTCGCCATTTTTCTGTTGTGGTGAATCCCCCCTATGGATAGATGAAATCCCCCTTGGATCAGGTTTCCTTCGATCCAAGACATAAGGAACAAAAATGGACGCTAACTTCCCCTTAAGATTAATTTATATGTTCATTAATGAAATCAGAAAGAGAGAGAGAGAGAGAGAGAGGTAAATGGCTTACCTCTTTCATGTAGGTTTTCCTCGCTGCTCCAATTGTTGAAATTGATCTCCAAGATTCGAGTATAGAAATATCCCTCCTGCAAGATATGATATAATCCTCATCTACTACTATATATTGTTAGACGAAAGTAGATTTATCTATGCTAAACTTAAACAAGACAAAGATCATGACAAACACTCCCTCACTTAAGTGTGACAAATAGGTGTGTAACAAAAATCAACAAGTTGATCACTAATTTTCCATGGTGGAGATAGAAGGTATGTTAAACAATAAAGTATCTACATTAATAGACCTTGGTGCAAGTTTAAGTTATATTTCACCTACAATGGTAGAAAACTGTAAAGTGGAAAAATTCAAACATAAGAAATCATGGCTAGTTCAGTTAGCTACAGGAACAAAAAGAAAAGTTGTTGAAATGGTAAAAGATTATGCAGTAATCATGGATGGAATGGATAATAGATTAGATCTAAATATTTTACCATTAGGATCATATGATCTTCTCATAGGTATGCATTGGTTGGAGAAACATTCATCTCTTGTAAATTTTCGTTTCAAGACTTTTAATTGTATAGATAATTTTGGCAAAATTGGAAAAGTGAAAGGAATACCATGGAGAGTGTCAGTAAGGAAAATCTCCACTTTACAATTAAAAATGAATACAAGGAAAGATTGTGAGATTTATGTTGTGCATATATCAGAAAATATTGAACAAGTGAATGAAAATTTGTTAACTAAGGATCTAATACTGAAAGAGTTTCATGATGTGTTTCAGGAGGATATTCTAGGATTACCTCCTAGAAGAGACATAGATTTCACCATAGACTTAGTACCTAGATCTGCACCGGTGTCTAAGGCCCCTTACCAAATGATTACTCCAAAATTGACACAACTTAAGATGCAAATTCAAGAACTGTTAGACAAACAATATAACATACCCAGTGTGTCTCCGTGAGGAGCACCAATTTTTTTTGTCAAAAAGAAAGATGGAACCTTCTGATTTTGTATTGATTATAGACAACTTAACAAGATGATGATAAAAAACAAGTATCCTTTACCCCGCATATATGACTTTTTTGATCAAGTCAGAGGAGCTAAGATTTTCTCTAAGATAGATTTGCGGTCAAGATATCATTAGATTAGAATCAAAGAGGAGGAGATTCATAAAAATGCATTCTGAACTAGATATGGACACTATGAATTTGTAGTGGTACATTTTGGTTTAACAAATGCACCTGCTACATTTATGTGTTTGATGAATAGTGTTTTGAGAAAATATCTAGAAAATTTTGTAACTTTGTTCATAGATGATATATTGATCTATTCAAGTACCAAAGAGGAACATGAAGAACACTTGAGAATGATCTTGCAAAAAATTAGGGAGCACCAATTGTATGCAAAGTTTAGTAAGTGTGAATTTTATCAAGATAAAGTACATTATTTGGGACATGTAATTTCGGGTGAAGGGATCTCAGTTGACCCAGAAAAGGTTAAGGCCATCCTAGATTGGTCAGTTCCAAAGGATGTGTCGGATTTCCAATATTTCATGGGCATCACAAGGTTATGACCGTAGGTTCATAGAAGGGTTCTCCAAACTTACCTATCCAATAACTTCTTTACAAATGAAAGAAATCAAATTTCAATGGATAGAAAAATGTCAAGAGAGCTTTGAAAAGCTAAAACAATTATTAGCCATGGCACCTAGCTTGAAGATAGAAGATCCACATAATTATTTTGTGGTCTATATTGATGCCTCAAAATAAGGTTTAGGAGGAGTGTTGTTACAAGATGATCATTTGATTTCTTATGAATCATGGAAACTAAAAGCTAGTGAAAATAATTATGCAGTGCATGATTTGGAATTAACCACTATTGTGCATGATTTAAATATGTGGAGGCACTACTTGTTACGTAGGAGATTCTTGTTGAAAATAGATAATATCAGTTTCGATCAGAAAATTTTGAATGCAAGACAAGCAAGATGTTTAGCTTTCTTAAGTGAATATGATTTCGAGATAAAAAAATATTAAGGGAAAAGAGAATAAAATAATGGAAACACTCAAAAGGAAATTAAATACAGTTTACATCAGTAATATGCAAATTGATTTAAAACAGAAAATAAAATTAGTAGCAAAAACAATGAAGTCTATAAAAAGTTACGAGGAAAATTACAGAATAATGACACATAGTCAAAATTCAAGTATAATAAAGATGGATTATTGTTGTATAAGAGANAATATGCAAATTGATTTAAAACAGAAAATAAAATTAGTAGCAAAAACAATGAAGTCTATAAAAAGTTACGAGGAAAATTACAGAATAATGACACATAGTCAAAATTCAAGTATAATAAAGATGGATTATTGTTGTATAAGAGAGGAATTTACATTCCAAACATCACATAATTGAAAAAAATAATATTGGTTGAAGTACATAAGAAACCTTATTCAGGTCATCGAGGATACCAAAAGACTATAACAACTTTGAAAAAATATTATTTATGGCTTTGAATGAAAACTGAAGTGGTTGAATATCTTTCTAGGTGTCTTGAGTGCCAACAAGTTAACGTTGAGCACCAACACCCAGTTGCATTATTGTAGCCAATACCCATTCTTGAGTGGAAATGGGAAGTAATCAACATGGATTTTATTACAGGACTTCCTAAAAGTAAGAAACAAAGTGATTCTATTATAATAGTAGTAGACAAACTCACTAAATTTGCACACTTCATTCCAATGAAATCAACTCATAAGGAAATAGACATTCCATAAATCTTCATAAAACAAATCTTTAGGATGCATGGTATACCAAAGAATATAATTCCAGATAGGGACACGAAATTCACCTCGAATTTCTGGAAGGCTTTGTGCAGTGGTTTGGATACTCGATTGAACTTTAGTACCACATATAATCCTCAAACAGACGGTCAAACTGAGAGGACTAACCAGATTTTAGAGGATATGTTGTGGATTTATGTGATGGATTGTCCCACAAAGTGGGAAGAGTGCCTTCACTTGGTTGAGTTTGCATACAATAAGGGTTATCATGCCTCCTTAAATATGATTCCCTTTGAAGTAATGTACAACATAAATTTTCGAACACCCATTAGTTGGGACAACCCGCTTGACAGGATTATTTTGGGGCTAGATATGCTAAAAGAAATGGAAACAATTCTACAAAAAGAAAAACAAAACTTGAAAATTGCACAGGACAAGCAAAAAAGCTCTGCAGATTTGAAAAGAACACATGCAAAGTGTAACATTGGAGATCATGTTTTTCTCACCGGAGTGGGGTCAATGGCCTATCAACTTGCACTTTCAACCAGTTTAAAGTTTCACAATGTATTTAATGTTTCATTATTAAAGAAGTGTGTGTACATGATATAACGCATGTTGTAAATTGGAATGTGATTCAGGTGGAACCCGAAGGTGAGATTCAGGTAGAACCGCTATGTATTCTTGATAGGAAGGAAATTGTTTTGTGGAACTAAGCCATTGCTCAGGTTAAAGTGTATTGGAGGAACTTTAGTCTTGAGGAGGCTAACTGGGAAATGGAGGAAGCCATGATAAAGGCATACCCATCTATGTTACAGAGATTATATGCTCAGAATGGAACACCAATGATGATATTCAATTCAAGCGGGAGAGGATGTAATGCCCATGCCCCTCAATTTACAAGCATTTAAATATTTAATTTCTTTCTAGTTATGTTGTGAAAGTATTGGAAAAGACTTATGTGGAATTATATCATCATAAACATTGATGATGAATATTTTTGTAATATTTATTTAATTAAGAAGAAACACATTGAGTAGAGAATCAAGTTACAAAGAGTAAATATTTATTCCATGGGTGAGTTAAAAGGATAAACGCCACCAAAGCAAATTATTTTTCATGGGACAAGTGGAACCCTACTCCAGAAGGTGTGGGATGAGAGGGAACAAGCTAGCACAAAGTTAGGCCAAGAATATTCCTTAGGGTTAGGGATGAAGCCAACTTGAAAATATGTAGGCAAGCTATTATATACAAGTATGTTATCAGGCAGGATGTTGTTGAGTACTTGTGAGGAAACGAGTTTGATGGTTTGGACAGAATTAAACTCTAAGAAACCTAGACAAGGTTATACAATTTCAGTCCCTTTGGAATAATGATTTAGGCTTGGGGGTGACAAGAACAAGTAATTTTGGTTGTTCATGTCTATGATTAGGAACTGGTTCTCTACTCAATTTGTTTTTTGATTATCGAAGAAAACCCAAATATGTTTTTTTCTTTCATTTTATTTTATTTGTTAATGGATGAACAATTACAAATGTTTCAATATTGAGCATAAATAGATACACATTTATTTCTATTTGTTTATTGGTAGCAAGAAAATAAGAACATGTTTGTTGGATATTATTTCTAGATATCTAAATGTTTATCGGAGAATCAAGAAATATGTAGAGAAATATCTACAATTGCATTCAATAGGAAATATATGTATATATTATACAATAAAGCTATAAATTAAAGAACCAAAAGGATTTATTTTCCAATATAAATTTTATGCTGGGTTGAGAATATAACAAACCCTAATGTATGGTAGACAAATTATTTGTCTTCCAATAAAAAGAATGTAGTATTTATTTCCAAATTGAACCACAATTAACCTAGTGGTTACAGAATTCATAATTTTAAACCATCTCAAAATAGCATATTACTCAGAGACAAACCATGTACAAGATTTAAAGAAAATATTCATGAGTAAATACAGTATACAGAGGTAGTATAACCTCGTTATTATTTTTATGAAATATTAAGATCATAGAAAAATCATGACACCTTTTAACTACCAAATCTTGGTTAGAGATAAAAACCAGGGAGTATTGATAAATATTTTTCATGAAATCAAAGGCATTCAATAGTAGGAAAAGGAAACAAGATTAATCTATAAAATATATAGATTAAAAGAAATATATTTATGAAACAGTGGCGCTCCAGTGACCAATACCTCATACCTAGACTCTGTAAGGGAACCATATTGTTGGTTTTAAAATTTATGAACAAGGAATAAGAATACCAAGACTTGGTTGGGAGACACCAGGTGTTAAGGAAAAGAAACAATACCTTTTTTTTTAATTACTCGTTCGACGACAAGCATAAACGAAGGCTTGACAAGCTACCATTTAAACTTATATTAAACAACATTATAATAGTGTTAAAAAAATTAGTCTCAAGGGTTAGCTCAAGTGGTTGTAAGCCAGACGTGAGGCTATCCCAACAAAAAAGGTCACGAGTTCAAATCTCTTATTCCCCTTTGAAGTTAAGCCTCGTAATCAGGGTCACCATCCACAAAGTAGAGAACTACTATCAATGGAGCAACAATAAATATCGATGGTACTATCAGAAGAGACCACTGGGAGAGTAATGGTGCCAAGCTTGGCCAAGTTTCCAACAAGAGAGTAATGGTCCCAAGCTTGGCCAAGTTTCCAACTAATTGTTAACTCAAACTTGCATTGATGCCAACCGAGACTAAATGACAGATTAACTAAGTGTTAACATCTAGGTGGATGTATCATGGTGAATCAAATTAGTTGAAAATACAACTTTAAGACCTTAAGGACCAGAGCCATGGGTGGAATCATAACTTTATTTCCAATCCACTTATACTCATAGTGAATGAGTATGTTAACATTGATTTGGTTAGAGGATGTGGATTTGATCAAAAATCCATGCTATAGTAATATAGAACTTTTATTAATATCAAGTGTATATACATATATATAAATATATTTATATATATATATTATAGTATGAATTTGTGTGTATGTAAGTACTTGGTGAGTATATAGTATGTTGTAACTATTTCAATATATAGGATAATGGCTTTTTATACCTATGAAGAGGATGTGTCTCACGTGTTGGAGACTATTAGTACAAGAACTTTGGATGAGTACTCTGCCATGGTAACACTATGACGATTAGATAAATAGTATTAGATAAGTATAAGGGAGAAGGATTTTAAACCAAGTTATATAAGAATGTTTTAATTATAACTATACCAAAATTACTCTTGACAATGAAAATTAAAAATAAAAAATTGGATGGTGTAGAGTCATTACATTGTATGATTGTATTAAACTCTTCTCTATTTTCCGCATTTTATATATTCTATGCTTAAGCAGAAAATTAGTAACTAAAGATTCTGGAATCTAAAGGAATTTAACCTTCATAGTGTAGATTTTAGTTTTATTTATCAGATCCATTGTGACGGATTGTTCTAATGGAATATCCACGACAATTTACATATCACTTAGTTTGTTTCAAAAAACCCTCACCCAACCATAGAAAAGTGGCATATCAACGAAGCGGTAGGGTCACATGCAAAATTTGTGTCATTAGACAATGCATTCTTGAACTTCTTCCAGTTACTAGTACATCATGACATGGGATTGGAAGTCCTTTCTCATTTCCACCAAACCACATCTACCCATATCATGGATCATATTCACCAGTGGTAATGGTGGCATAATTTGTGTAAGATATAAGTTAAAGACAAACTCCTCTGGGATTAGTTTTTGAAGCCCCTCTTACCCTTGATTTCCAAAGACATGGCCACCACAATGACTCAGATGGAATATGACGCCATTATCAAAACACAACATTTTGACCTAATACATGCCAATTTTGTGTATTTATACATGGTTATTCCTAACTCCCCTCGTTGATGCCATTTTGAATGTGATATTCCTAGTGCATCACATGCAACGAATGGTGTTATTGAGTCTATGTCTCACATGCTAATATAATGATTCTTTGGATAAATACTAATGTAATGGGTATATTACAGATTCTTTTAATGAGTCTATAAAATCTGACAAGATAAATAAGTACAAATCCCTAATTAAAAGAGAAAAAAAAAAGACACTATATAAATAGAAGGAAAGAGAATATTTTAGACCTCTCTAAGCTAGATCCTAAGAAATTATAGAGGCAAATTCTAACCCATAAACCTAAAGAAAACTATATGATTTCATTGAGGGATTCGAATTCGTACCTTAATAGTCTTTACATATCCTCCAATGTTGCAGACAACTTTCAAACCCTTTCTATAAAGGAAGAATTATTCTTTTCAGAAGACATGGAGTTTAGGGTTAATCAACTTGCAAAAGGGAAAGATAAGGACATCGAAGGATACCAAGTAGAAATCCTAAAAATTGGAAGGCCTATCCTCATCCCTCACATCACTATCTATTTAATCTAGCTATCAAGCAAGGTTTACCTAAAGCATCGACTCAAAGCCTCATTGTTCCTATTTTTGAAAGTAGGGATAAAAACAATTCCTCTAATTATAGGGTCATTATGATAACCCCTCTTTTAGCCAAGTTATATGGAATTATTCTAGAAAAGAAGATTAGCATATGGCTAGAAAGCCAGGGAAAAAGATATAAAGGCTAGGCCGGATTTACAAGCTACCATTAAATTGTGGACCACCTTGTTATGCTTAGGATCATTGTGAAGGAGTGTCAGAATAATAAAACCAATCTCCTATGTTTCTTCATTCACTTAGAAAATCATTTGGCGCAATGCCTAGAACTAACCTTTGGAATAGATTAAAATAGATAAAAGTTCCTTTTTTTTAGAGTTGTTGTG
Source organism: Picea engelmannii (assembly GCA_009831015.1). Classification (NCBI taxonomy): domain Eukaryota; kingdom Viridiplantae; phylum Streptophyta; class Pinopsida; order Pinales; family Pinaceae; genus Picea; species Picea engelmannii. The sequence goes on along the minus strand of ML811711.1, from coordinate 33,162 downwards.
ATAAGGTTATACGAGAACGTTATTGCCAAGTTTAAGAACATTGAGGGCTAGTCAAAAGAAATTAATTGTAATATAGGATTTAAACAAGGTTGTCTCGTATCCCCTATCATTGTTGGCATATACATTAATAAGTTAGAGGGTTTCGAATTTAAGACTTCTACAAGAATTTTCAATATGTAAAGAGACTTATGAAATGTCACATCCATTTTAGAGTTTTTGACATTTCAGACCAAGCCATTGTGGTCCAACATTAGTAAATAATTGGTGAAGAGAAAACCTAAATCTAAAACCTATAAATACGAAAAAAGTAAAGATAGAAAAGAAAAAGAAAAAAAAGGTCAACCAAATTTCTGAAAACCTAAAAATAAATTTCTACAATAAATATAATAAAATATTAAAACCTAACATTAATGATTATAATAAATCAACTATTAAGAAAACTTAAAATTATAATTATAAAACAATAAAAAATAAAAAAAACAGAAACTAAGACTAAGAAAAATAGCAAAGCATTAAAATATAAATATCAACGACAAAACTACTAAAACACTTCAAGTTTTGAAGTTATTCGACTTTGAAAACAGCTCATGATTGGGGCTCTGCAGTTGGGGGAAACCCTAGACACATACATGTCTTCTTGCCATAGTCTCGCTTCTTTCTATTGTCCTCAGTTGGCGTATGTGCTCGGGGGAGGGTCTATGTGTATGGCCATTGGTACCCTGTTCGTAGTTATTGTGGCCACTCAATTGATGTGATGCCTTGGCTACGGATTTTCAGAGTTTGTTCATGACCCTTGCTCTCTGGCCAATATAGTGTTTATCTTCCTCACTACCTTTGGAATTGTTCCTGGAGGGTCGCCTGTGGTTTTTTTGTGGTGGTAATTTGTGCGTGAAGCCCCTTTGTGGTGTGAAGGTATGGGCATGAAGTGTTGTCTTCAGAAAAATTGAGTGGTTAAATTGTAGTGAAGGAACCTGCTCTGATACCAATTGTTGGAAACTTGGTCAATACTGAGAGGGGGGTTGAATCAGTATTGGTTAATTATTTAAAATTTTAATAATTTCAACTTATTAACAACAATTGATAAACAACAGTAAACTTGAATATAAAATCAATACAATAATACAAGTTACAATAATGATTGGGAGACACCAAACTCCTTGTTCAGGGCTTCAACCCTAGGAAGCACCAACTCCCTTGTTTTAGGGCACCAACTCCCTTGTTTTAGGGCACCAACCCTAGCAAGCACCAACTCCCTTGTGTAGGGCACCAACTTCCTGTCTTCAAACTTTAATCAGTAAAAGAACATTAGTCCTTCCTTTTTGCACCCTTCCACCCTCACTTCATAAGTATCTTCAACTTTCTTCCTTGAACTATGCACTTGTTTTTTATCTTTTGATGTAGACCACAGAGAAGCTTTCCTTTCATCTTGTTAGTATGCTTACATACTTTCCAAATGTATAAGGATGAACCATTGTGTCTTTTAGTAATTAAACATTGCAGCCCTTCATTTAATTAACACAAATGGTGATTGCATTAATTGATTTTCATACACAAAATTAGACATCGATTTCGTACGAAGATTCTGGAGTGTTGGAAACGAATTTTACAATTCTACGACATGGGTTTTGTGCAGAACATTCCAAATTAGACGACGTAGAGGAATTTTCCCTGAAACATGTGTGAGGTGGCCAATATAGGTGGTTATTTGAAAGAAACTTGCCCATATTTTCCTTTCATCGTCGAATGCTAGATTGACTTCAGTACATTTTACTTTTTCATGAATGTTGAAATCGACCTCCACATATATCCTTTGTTGGTGACTATTTAAACTCAACTTGTAAACATTTTAATTGATGATAGATATTAAAACTAGTTCCCTCTCAGCTACTAGTCACTAAAGATTCAACTTGGTCTTCACCCTTTTTCGTATTTGCTTCCTCATTCGACCGACAAACATCTTTTTGGTTGACTCAACTAGGAGAAATTTCAACTTGAGTATTTTGATTCTGGTCCACCTAGCTTGCTTTATCCTCGACCCAACTTTTATTTCCCAATTTAAGTTTTCTTCGACTTTGTCCTTTAGGTTACTTCATTCTTGGACCGACTTGACTAAGAAGAAAACCGACTTGAGAGATTCGACTTTGGTCATCCCGACTTTCTTTGGCCGACTTGAATTTCCTAGCTCAATTTTTTTTTTACTTCGACCTTTGTGGTAATTTATTCATTTCTACTCAAGCCGACTCGACTTAGAAGAAAACCGACTTGTGTAATTTGACTTTGGTCATCCCTACTGGCTTTGGTTTCGAATTTGACTTTGCCTTCGATTTTTCAACTTCTTCAATTTCAACTTCTTCTACTTTTCCTAATTCTACCTTTGACTTCTTCAACCTCTTCAATTTTGACCTTCGATTTCGACCCCCGATTTCTTTGACTTCAACCTTCGACTTTTTCAACTTCAACTTCTTGCTGAGATGTTTATACCAGACTTATTGACTCTGTCACTATATTGATTCCCATACTAATATTATTTGACATCAATGCCAACACTATAACACCATGTCCAACATTCTTATTTGTGATTTGTATGCATCCATATTGGATTCTCCATTTACCCTTTTTATCTGGGCAATTTCTTCAAAGTTTCTTTTTGTGCATGGATGTTAATTACACAATCCACCATAAACCATATTTCCATTAGCATGATTTCATCAACCTCATACAATATAGGATGAGTGCATCAAGATCATATAATATATTAGTCAATATTATATTTATATTGATAGTCAAGTCAACTTCATATCATTATGTCCAATATTGGCAATGTTTGACATCTTCATAACATTATGTCCAATATTGACAATGCTTTTCAAACCAATCAATCAATGATACTTCACCCATCTATCAAGGTTGAAATCAATGACAACCAAATTGTCAACACAGAGCTCATCCTCCCTTCTGATATGGTGTTTCTTTCTTAGATCTCCTTTTCAGATGCTCGTTTTTCCTTGTCTCTTGTCATGGGTGCCTTCTTTTGATGTGGTCTCTCCTCGGCTTCGTTTGTGGGTTGTCTCTTTATCTTGGTTTCTCCTTTTGATGCCATTATGTTCAGGGTTTGATGTATGTTCAATGATTCGCTTCCTACGTTGCATGGGTGCTGGTGTCGTGTCTCAGTATCTGGGAAGTTGTGTTTTGGGGTTTTTGAATATCTCTTCTTCTGGAGCTTAGAGTGATGAGTGCAAGTGTATTTTCCGTCTTCTCGTTCGCGATTTTTCTCTTCTTTCTTCCTATGGTGGGTGGATATGTGCGTTGAGGTCTTTATTGTGGGCGTACAATGTTGTTTGAGGATTTGGGCAGCGCTTTGAGGTCCTATTTTTTGGTGTGTCATTTTGTTGGTATTTCTACCTTTAGTTTCGTGGAGGTGTGGGCAGATTTCTTGTTGTTTGTGGGAGTAGGGGTGCTTCTGGTCCATCTAGCTCTTAACAAGGAACAAAAGAATCCATCTAGCTCTTGGAGATCCTGGTCCATCTAGCTCTTGGAGATCCTTTGGGGGATTTCTTTCACAGCTCTATCGTGACAGCTTCTGGGAGATTGTCTTGCACTTTTTGGTTGGGTTCCAGTGTTTAGCTTGGTGACTGGTCGCTTTTCCTTTGGCTTTTTGGGGCTGAGATTTTTCTCCTTGATCATATGCTTATCGTATAGATCTATTGCTTTGTGAATGGCTTTATGTTGGCTTCTATATGGAATTTTTGGGTCTGGATGTGGCCGCTTCTAGAGGGTTATTTTTTGTTGTGTCTTTCTTCCTATTGGATTGAAATATTTTTTAGACAAAATGCATGTTTTCTGCATGTATTATTCAGAATGTAATTTACGCTTATTTCCTTTGGAAAAAAAACACTTCAAAGTTCTAATTAATTAATATAAATAATAACCTAGAAAATTATCAAGATTAATAATTTTTTTATCACAAATAGGAATAAACTTATTAAAATATTAAATAAATAATAAAAACTAACTCTAAAAAAAAGTATAGGTATTAGACTTAGTTGATTAAAATTAAAAATATATTTAATAACTAATAAATAAAGAAATAACTTTATAGAAATTTTAATTATAATAGGAATGAATAATAATTAAAAAATAAAAAGAAAATATCAATAAGAAAACTCTACATTATAATTATATAAAATAATAAGTCAATTCTACATTATACGTATAAATAATAATTAGCAAATCCTATATATGTATATTAGTTGATAAATGTATAGAAAACAACTAATTGATAAGAAAACTCTACATTATAATTATATAAAATAATAAGCCAATCCTACATTATACGTATAAATAATAATTAGCAAATGCTATATATGTATATTAGCTGATAAATTATAGAAAACAACTAGTTGATAAATATATAGGAAACAACTATGTATAATATTTGATGGACATATAGGCAACAACTATCTATATTAGTTGATAAATATATAACAAAGAAATATTTAAGAAAGAAATGGACTAACCTAAACAACATACAAAGGGAGAGTAAAGAAAATAAATAAAATCTGAATCAAAATCAAATAGAATAATGATAAATAAAACATGTTAGAAAAATAAAATTTAAAATATCAAAAATCAAAGAATAAAATAATTTAAAAAAATTAAATTAATTAAATAGAATAATGATAAATAAAATTTAAAATATCAAAAACATAAACGAGTAAAATAATTAAAAAAAAAACTTTAATAATTGAATAAGAAAAAACAAAACAAAATCAATCCACTT
>ML811711.1:0-17083 GCA_009831015.1 Picea engelmannii | reverse complement strand
TTCTGGATTTGAATAGCTGCAGAGAGGCGCTTCCTTCAAACCATTATTTTCTTTGTGACTATGGTCTTAAACCACACGATTACCTTCTAATTTTTTTCCTTAGCGTAAGTGTTGTGCATTTGTTGCCTTGAGCACTCACATGACCAATGGCATAACCTTGTCATTCGGGCTTTGGCCCTTCAATTTTTATTTTATTTTACCAAACTCTTGTTATCTCCGAAGAGATATATTCTGGAGTGTTACCTTCTGGAGTGGTTACATATCATGATGGCTAATCCAATGCCTAGCATTACTCCTAAAGTTCTCAGATCGATGGTCTGGTCTAATGCTTGTGCAATTTGCACTGTGATGAGATATTATCCATTGATCTCTTTCTCTTTGATCATGATCTGACAGTGTGGAGTTAATCTCTTGTTGAATGGATGATTATTGCTTATCTAGAGGCTAAAACAAAATTGACGTTCACGACTTAATCAGAATTTGAGATGAATGGTTCTCGTTCACTCCAGGATTTCGACGATTCATGACTCTGGGACTCTGAGTTACTAGAATTATGGAGTAGGACAATTCCTTCGGAGGTTTACCTACCGAATAAGTCATAGAATGACAGTGTTCTCTTTTTATCGGTTAACACCTCATGCTTACTCTATCATTACACTATACTTGATCGAATGGTCGATAAATATTCTGGGGATCTTAGATCAATGGCCAAATGTTAACTCGAGACTTCCGCCTTCGGCGCTTCATGCATTTTTGCTGGTAGGAGAAGCTGGACATCCCTGGAGGTTGTAATCCCATAGTGATGTGGCTTTCTGACGTCACTGTTGAAGTGGCTACCATGTGTCACCTTGATTCGTGACTTTCATATACCTAATGTGTCAACTAGCCCTTGACACTTGTCACCAGCTCATTGGGCCACATGTCATATTTTTATTTTGCCACATGTCTCCCTCCTGGATCATGGATTTGCACTTCATGGCTTTGGGGCTTCGTGGCTTGAGGATTTTGTTTGGGACTTCTCATAATCCTGGAGTGGTCAACGTCGAGATGACAATTCATTCCCTTCCACTAAACTTGATCGGATGGTCGAGAATTCATCTGAAGTCCCTCATTGATCTAACAGATGGCGAGATTTCATGAATTTGGGATTTCATGGATTCATCCTTATCTCAAATATTTACCGAACTGGAAAAGCTCCAAAATACTGAAGCTTTCTATCTACTGCTTGATCCAACAGCTAAGAACTGACCTGAATTTTCTCCATGAGATCTGACAGTTAGCATTTACTTATAGATCAAATCTTGATCTAATGGATCATATTGCTTCTGTAAGGATATTATATCGATGGTATGCATGAGTTCATTTACTCCGGGACTACGGGATATTGTGGCTTACCATGTCCTTCCACTAAACTCGATTGAATGGTCGATAATTCACCCAAAGTCCCTCCTTGATCTAATGGCTAGCGGTACTTCATGACTTCATGATTTCGTGAGGCCTCTTCCTTATCTACAATGTTCATCGAAGTGGTGAAGTTTTGGAGTTCTGAAGCTTCTCCTTCTTGGCTCCATTCAACGGCTAATGTTCGATTAGTTCGACCTAATGGTTGAGATTTAATATAGTTTCCACCAACGATCAGATGACTGTGAATGCTCGCTAACTTCATTCATATCTTGTAACATACCCAACCATTCGCAGGCCAGGACATGCCACTTAAAACAAGATTAGAAAAGGTGAGACACACCCAGCCACCAACAGGCGGGGCACGTTGCATTCCAAGGCCTCAGTTCTATGATCTTATCTTGAAATCAAAGGACTGCTCATTAACGTTAGAGGCATGAAAATCACATGCATAAGACAAGATCCATGCTACAACATAAAGAAGCAGATAACATGTCATGCACAACAAATAACCAACAGACATGAACATAAAAATACATATCTCAAAGATAATTAAATACACAATGAAATTAAACATTATATAGAAAACACAAAGAGCACTTATCTTTGCAAATAAACGTCCACCAACTCACTGCAGACCAAGGACGTTCCTCCCAACCATAGACATTGTTGTTCTTTTACTCTCAAAAGTAGGTCACCCCCGAGATAGAGCGATGAATCCATAAGGACCAATCCTAGGCCAAATATAAAACACACAACAATTGGCTAACTAGCTCTCAGGTTTCCCAACCACACAAAAAATCTGAATTTCCAGCTCTCTTTCCCCCTCAGCCTACACAACCCAAAGAAATGAACACCCTTCTCTGTCATGCAGTCCCTCGGGATGTCCCATTTCTCTTGTGGGATCCAGTGCTACTGGACAGGAAATATCCCTACTGGAAACACCATGGATTCTCAGTTGTGGACAGTTCTATCTGAATTGCCATCAATCTCATAACTAACAGGCCTTTCATCACTCAAGCTATCACACGAATTTCATCACTCACAACAATCCAAAGTACACCAGCTCTCTTCTACCTAGCCTACCCAACCCAAGAGAATGGACCCCCTTCTTTGCCACGCAGTCCCTCAAGCTATCCATCTCCTTTCAAGGATCCAGTGCTTCTGGTCAAGAATCTCCATGCTGGGACTCTCAGGATTCACAGTTGTGAGAAAACTTAACCAATAGCCACCCAAACAACCATTTGTATCCATGCTCAGACCAAGAGCACATGAATTCATCTCGAGAGAGTGAAGGAAAAGGAAGAAGAAGAAGAACGAGAAGAACCGGAAAAATAAACCCCCCCAAAACAGCCCCCCAAGGGATGTTTAAATAATTACATGAAGACAAGAGCCACATGGCCTCTCTCCCAAGAAGCTCATGTAACCCCTTTTCTCCATAAAATCAATTATGGGTAAATAAAATAATAATAAAATACTTAGCCCCTCAAGCCCCCTCTCTTGTGGAATCATAGCCCCCTATCTCTTTTTCCTTGTTCGTCTTGCATCCAATAGTGTATTTTATTAATGTATATGAAGTAATACATTTCCTATGCACTCTAGCACCTTTTCAACTTTACCGACTCACCAGCCTAAGTCAAAATTACATAATACATTCTAATTCATAAGGGTTAAAACTGAGGTGTTACATTCCCCTCCCTTTATTTTGGCATTGTCCTTAGTGGACAACATCATTCCAATGTTATTAACATTACAAATCTAGTCTCTTTGGCCTTAATCCACACAGGAAATCCAACCAACTCTTATATACATAGGCATTGACCTAAAATTAAACATGTATACATAGGCATTACGACCCAAAACATGTATAATAATCTTCAGAATTTATATTTCTGGCATCAGTTCCAACCAGCAAGCTCTCCTTCCCTCCCATCCCTGCACAACCCAAAGAAAATAACCCCTTTCTCTGCCATGTAGTCCCTCAAGTTGTCCCACTTATCTCCAGGGCTCCAATGCACTCAACCAGGAAGTTTCAGAGTTGTGGCTACCAAAACTCCAGCTGCAACAATTCCATTGGACTTTCTTCATTCTATTCCCTTGTCATTTCATTGCTCCAACATGACCTTCTTATTTTCCCTCATAGTTTGGTATTTTTCTAGATCCTCAACATTCGTCGTTTTCCTACAACATTTCAAATTAGCATTTCAAATTAGCATGTCAATTCACAATTTGTGCATAACTTTTTTATTTTTGTTCATAATCTAAGAATAAATTTTTATAATCCAGTACAATATTTATCTGTGTGATTCGTGGATCTGTATCCATATGGTTGTCTCGTTAACTTGACTCATTGTTTTCCTTGACATACCCATTGTGTGCATGATCCCAATCAATAGTTTACAAGAACTATCAAAGTCTCCTCTTCCTTATGGTCACTCACCTTCCAAGCCCAGGCTCAGGCATCCCCTTCTCTGTTATACAGTCCCTCAGGTGATCCATCTTTCTTGACCAAGGTTTTCTTACACAAGAATATTTCTAGGGACACATGGTTCTCATGTCACAACAATACCCCTTTACATGATTTCCAGCTAGCATATGCAACATCTCATCTGTATTATAAACACACAGTCATCATGAGATATCATTGTAACAATTTTCAATCATAATGTCAAATCTATTTTATACAGGAAAACAAAATTTTCCCAAGCATGAGATTTTTGTATAATGTTTGGCTTCTACAACTGCAGATATCAGTCTTTGTAACACCCCAGGTTTTAAACCCCCATTTTAAATAATGTATTTTTACAATGCTAAGAGGCCAGAGTGCCCAAATAATTATTAAAAGGCCAGTGTGTGCAAGACATGTAATGTTTTTATCGTTATTAATAATAAATACATGACTGGCTGCTAGATGGACAAGGACTAGAGTTATAGGGGGATATGATTCCACACGAGAGGGGGCTTGAGGGGCTAAGTGTTTATTCCTATTCTAATTACCTCTTTTTTTCTAAGGGATGGGATCAGTTACATGAGATTCTTGGGGAAGGCTAAGAGGTTCTTGATTTCCCCACGAAGTTACTTAAACCCGCCTTTGGTCTGACGGGGGGGTTGGTCATTGTCTCATTCGCTCCTTCACTTCTGCATCCGCACTATTCTATCCCTCACGCACTTTCATGCATGCACCTCCATGCACCCACTTACTCGTTCATTGATCCATCCATCATACGCATCTTGGCTCGGGGAAATGGAGCCGAACTGCTTAATGTTATCCACGGGATAGTTGGTTGTAGTGGTCACTGGTGTGATCCAGCTGTGACCTGAGGCTGCATGTCTGAGATACGTTGGTTTGTGTCCAGCGTTTCTCACAACCGTGAGTCATGAGAGTTCCAACATTGATATTCTGGACCAATTGCATTGGAGCCCGAATTAAGGAGAAGGATTGCCTGAGGGACTGTGTGGTAGAGAAGGGTGGAAGTTCGTTCTCTCGAGTGGTGCAAGCTGGGTAGAAGAGAGTTGGGTATTTGGATTGTTGTGAGAGCTGGGAATCCTATGAGATCTTGGGTGATGACTGGTTTGGGAATCCAAGTAACACTCTGGAACTGTCCTTGTGGATTCATAGCCCTGGCTCATGGGTGACGCTCCTGTTAATATTTGGAACACTAGTGTCTACGGTTGGGTGGAACATCCTTGGTCTGCAACTAGTTGGTGTCATCTTTCATAAAGATAAGTGCTCTCTGTTATGGTAACATTTACATGTATATGAATGTATTTCCATTGTGTATATTTAATTATCACTTAATTGAATCTTTAGACTATGCATGCTTGTTGGATATTGTTGTGCATGTCGTTAAAGTCTTTTCTTTTATGCATATTTAAATTTTAAAAGGTATCTGTAAGAGAAAGAAGTCCAAGGGCGAGCTTGAAGGCAGCGTACCTCAGCCTGTGGGTGGTTGGGTATGTTACAGTTTGGTATCAGAGCTTCTGGTTGAAACATTGGGCCTGTATGGACCGGGTCTGTTGGTCAGAGTCTTGGGGTCGAGATTGAACTATGACTGTGGAGTTGAAAATCTCAGGAGGAATGGCGTTGCAGAACCTACGTGGGGGATAGAACATTAGAGACCCATGTAAGGGGTTCGAAGGATCGTGACCATCCCCTTTGAATTCGAGATCAATCGCCATTGTAGGATCAAGAGATATCTAGGATCGTTGGATCGGAGGACATGTGAACAGGGGTCGTCCAATGAAAAGGAAGCAAGGGTTAAGGTCACAACCATCGGATCCCATGGGAGAGTGAGATCAACGGATAGGAGGCATTGCAGGGAACCGAGTTGCACAAGAGATAATTTCCCAAGGCGGTCTTGCAATCCAAACCACGGTTTCCCCAAGGGGTTATGTGTCAGCATCAAGAGAATTGTGGGGCGAAAAGTGGGTTACTCCAAATTGCCAATACATGCCCCCGCAAATTGAAACGCTTGCAATGATGTGAATCGAAACTCTGAATGGTGGAAGTAGTTGGGGACCGTCGATCCATAGGAGGACATGCGTCAACCGATCGTGTGCTCCGGGAAAGAGCGAGAGAGGAGAAGTTGAGAGTACTGAGAGAGCACAGGATGACATAATTATCTATTCTAAGTCTGAAGAGGAGCATGAACATCACTTAATATTGGTGTTGCAAGTACTAAGAGAACATCAATTATATGCAATTTGAGTAAGTGTTCTTTTTATCAAAAGAAGATCCATTACTTGGGACACATTATTTCAGAGCAGGGCATAGCAGTAGATCCAGAGAAGATCGAAGCCATTAGAGGATGGCCAACACCCAGAAATGTGTCAGGCGTCAGATCTTTGATGGGATTAATTGGCTACTACAGAAGGTTCATAGTAGGGTTCTCTAAGATTGCTCATCCCATCACTTGTTTGCAAAAGAAGGGAACTAAATTTGAATGGACACTCAAGTGTGAAAATAATTTTAATCTGTTGAAGGAATTACTTACTAGTGCACCTGTGTTAAAGATTGTTGATCCAAATGAACGTTTTATGGTATGTACAGATGCATGTAAGGAAGGACTTGGGGGAGTCCTCACGCAAAATGGACATGTCATTGGATATGAGTCTAGAAAGCTTAAGGAACATGAGAGGAACTATGCCACCCACGACTTTGAGCATGCTGCCATTGTTCAAGCCTTGAGGATGTGGAAGAATTATCTCATGGGGAAGAAATTTGAATTAAGGACAGGCCACATTGGCCTGAAGTACCTTTTTGAACAACCAACCTTGAATGTCAAGAAAACAAGATGGCTGGAATTTTTACGTGAATATGACTTCGATATCAAGCATATCAAAGGAAAGGAGAATAAAGTTGTTGATGCACTTAGTAGAAGAGTGCATCTCATGCATGCTACTGCTATCAGTATGCATCAGTCAAAATTGAAGAGCAGAATCTTGGATGGTCTTGTTACAGACCAACATTACCTACAGTTAAAGGAAAACTTACAACAAGGAGATGTACAACAGAAAATAAAGGAGTATGAGATAAAGGAAAACAGACTACTCATGCATAAAAATAGAATCTATGTTCCTAGTTCTGGAGAACTGAGGAATTTGGTACTGAAGGAAATGCATGATGTTCCTTATGCTGGACATCCCGGTTACCAGAAAATAATTACAGTAGTAAGAAGTCAGTTCTTTTGGCCGGGAATGAAGAAGGATGTTGTTGATTACATCGCTCGATGTATGGAATGTCATAAGGTAAGGGCTGAGCATAGGCACCCAGCGGGCTTGCTGCAGTCATTGTCAATCCTAGAGAAGAAATGGGAAGTGATCACCATGGATTTCATCACAGGATTACCCATAACGAATAAGAAACATGATTCAATCATGGTGGTGGTTGATAAATTAACAAAGGCTACTCATTTTGTGCCTGTGAAGACAACGCATATAGCGGCTAATATTGCAGAAATTTTCATGAAGGAAATTGCTAGGTTGCATGGGATACCTAGGACAATTGTCTCAGACAGAGATACAAAGTTTACCTCCAATTTATGGAGGGGATTGTTTAAAGGATTTGGTACAAATATGAACTTTATCACAACATATCATCCCCAGATAGATGGGCAAACAGAGAGAGTCAATCGAATAATTGAAGACATGTTGAGAATGTATGTGATGGATAAGCCATCTAAGTGGGAAGATTACGTACACTTGGTTGAGTTTTCATGTAATAATGGGTATCAAGATTCATTGAGAATGAGCCCATTTGAAGCCTTGTACGGTAGGAAATGCGATACTCTAGTAATCTAGGACAACCCAGCAGATAGAGTGGTACTTGGGTCAGAGTTGCTCAAGGACATGGAAGACTAGGTGGTTAAGATCAAGAAGAATTTAAAGGAATCTCAGGATAGACATAAAGTTTATGCAGAAAAGAACAAGACAACTAGAGAGTTTAAAGTAGGGGAGCATGTACTTTTGAAAGTGAAGCCCATGAAAAGTTATTTGAAATTGGGTAGTTGTACGAAGCTGGCAGCCAGATTCTGCGGTCCATTTGAAATATTGGACAGAATAGGGCCAGTTGCATACATGCTTGCATTGCCTGCTTCCATGAATGTGCATAATTTATTTCATGTGTCTTTACTAAAGAAATATGTACATGATCCTAACCATGTTATTGATTGGCATTTGATTCAAGTAGAGATAGAGGGAGATTTTCAGGTTCATCCAGTGTGGGTATTGGACAAAAAAATCAAAATGCTTCGTAATCGAGTTATAGAGCTGGTAAAAGTTTAGTGGACCTGCTACGTTCCTAAAGATGCTACCTGGCAGCATGAAGATTCCATGTGGGCAGAGTACCCACAACTTTTTGAATAAATTTAAGATTTTGATCTCTATTTTTTGTATATGCACTGAGGACAATGCCAAAATAAGGGGGAGGGGATGTAACACCCCAGGTTTTGAACCCCCATTTTAAATAATGTATTGTTACAATGTTGAGAGGCCAGAGTACCCAAACAATTATTAAAAGGCCAGTGTGCCCAAGACATGTAATGTTTTTATCATTATTAATAATAAATAGACGATTGGTTGCTAGATGGACAAGGACTAGAGTTATAGGGGGTTATGATTCCACAAGAGAGGGGTCTTGAGGGGCTAAGTGTTTATTCCTATTCTAATTACCTCTTTTTGTCTAAGGGAGGGGATCGGTTACATGAGCTTCTTGGGGAACGTCAGGAGGTTCTTGATTTCCCCATGAAGTTACTTAAACCTGCCTCTGGTCTAATGGGGGGGTTGGTCATTGGCTCGTTCACTCCTTCACTTCTGCATTCACACCATTCTATCCCTCACGCACTTTCATGCACGCACCTCCATGCACGCACCTCCATGCACCCACTTACCCATTCATTGATCCATCTGTCATCCGCGTCTTGGCTCGGGGAAAGGGAGTCGAACTATTGAAGATTAGCCATGGGATAGTTGGTTGTAGTGGTCATTGGTGTGATTCAGTCATGACCTTAGGCCACATGTCCGACATGCGTTGGCCTGTGTCCAACATTTCTCACAACTGTGAGCCCTGAGAGTTATAGCATTGAGATTTTGGACCAGTTGCGCTGGAGACCAAATTAAGGAGAAGGGTTGCATGAGGGACTACGTGGCAGAGAAGGGTGGAGGTTTGTTCTCTCGGGTGGTGCAAGCTAGGTAGAAGAGAGCTGGGTACTTGGATTGTTGTGAGAGTTGGGAAGCCTATGAGAGCTTGGGTGCTGACTGGTTTGGGAAGCCAAGTAACACTCTAGAACCGTCCTTATGGATTCATAGCCCTGGATCGGGGGTGACACTCTTGTTGAGATTTGGAACAATAGTGTCTATGGTTGGGTGGAATGTCCTTGGTCTGCAGCCAGTTGGTGTCATCTTTCATAATGTAAGTGCTCTCTGTTATGGTATCATTTACATGTATATGAATTTATTTCCACTGTGTATATTTAATTATCATTTAATTGAATCTTTAGACGATACATGCTTGTTGGATATTGTTGTGCATGTTGTTAAAGTCTTTTATTTTATGCATCCTTAAATTTTAAAAGGTATATGTAAGAGAAAGAAGTCCAAGGGCGGGCTTGAAGGTAGCGTACCCCGGCCTGTGGGTGGCTGGGTATGTTACAGTCTTCCATATAGCTTACATCTCTTCCATATTCAAGACCATCCTACCTACAATTTTCTCAATTTACATTCAGCTAAAACAATTTGTCAATAATTTATTAAATTATAATTCCCAAAATTGTTTTATATAGGAAAAATAAAATTTACAAACATGAGCTTCTGCTCATAATAATTTGTTCTTGTAATAATAGGCATTGGTATTCTTTATGGGATTACAACACTGCCATATCGAAGACCCTTTCTTCCTGCAATTTCAACATTCCTCAGCCAAACAAATTGTTAGTATCTCATGTACAAGATAGATATATTTTCATGGTAACGATTCAAAACAAAATCACAAAGTGATCTCAGAATTGTTTAAAACTACAATTCAATCACTTCTATTAATCCAACTATCAATTGGAATGAACTCATCATCACATACACATGTATTATCAACCAATAATTTCTTTCTTCTATCCAAAAATATTTTTATCACTCTGTCCCCTCAACAAAGCTTTTCTGTAATTTATCGTTATGTAGCTTCTTTAACCTGCAACTTTCTTGTTGTAATATCTAACAGTTCCTGAAGGGTTTTCAACTTCATGGGTTATCAATACTCACATCATTTCAGTTGTTAGCATAATCATTTCTATGTTATATAATATATACATGCATTCACCCAAATGCATTCAATGATTATTGTATTATGAATTGTAACATTTTTAATAGCTCCAAAATGGATCTTGTAATTGTAACAACAACAATCCAATCACCTTCAGCTAGTACTTATATTAAATATAATGCATCTATCCATCATTATGTATATTTATCACCATGGGCTTTTCATAATGAAACAATTAATTACTAAATGAAATAACAATCAATGTGCCAATACCCATGGCCACATCCATACAATGTATCCATGCATTGGCTACATTTTACCACATAACTATGTCATGCATTCCACCACGATGAGTTGGAAGGTCTGGCCAATGCCTCAACACATCATCCACACACTTCCTACTGCTTTCCTGACTATTTGGATACCTTCCTTTTCAACCCAAACACAACACCAAGAATATAATTCTCAAGTGCTCTTTAGTGTTGGAATGGAGGTTGCATTAAAAACATCAGATATATAGTAGATACCATTGATCACTCACATAGCGCTATATCCCTTCCATATCCAACCATATTATGGTATCACACATGACTATCTCTATGGATATTCATTTTTATATAAGGAGTCTGTCTCATGAATTAACCTGGTTATGATCCCATAACCAATCATAACATAAAATGCAACCAACATTTTATCGAAATGCATTCTAGCAACAACAAAATTTACTTACTCTAGGCCTTTGGCCATTACATATCAAGTTAAATATTGAAAATTAATTGAGGGAATTCTTACCTCAATCCCCTTCAACATGTATGCATCAACATAAAATAAATGCATACCTGCCTGGTTGTTATCAACCTACTTGTTGCTATCTGACCAACTGATATTTGTAGGAGCTCACGGACTTCCTCCTTCATCATTATGATCACCATTCCTACCACCCTCATGGGTATTCACCTAGATGGAAACCATAAGCAACAACAACATCCACATCTTTAACCCTGCTATATCATTTTTCCTTAATACACAATCCATCATTAGTCATACTCAATCATTATTTCATAATAATAGACTATTCTAAGTTCACAAGCATGTTATATGCATATCCAAGCATGTGCATTTTAACTTCATTGTATGCCTCGTGCACTCTAGTGGATTTATGTTTTAATTTGCTTATTTATTTATGTTTTAGTTGGTTGTCTTTGAACTCCTTCAGATGCTTGCTTCCTTGTGTGCTCCCATTCTGCTCATTTGCATTATGGTTCCCTGGTCTGAACACTTTCCATCCAAGTTCCACTTGGCCATTCTGTAATCCAACCAGTGTGCTCAAATTGCCACAACTCTTTTTGGGTAGTCATATCCAACATTACCTTTATGAGATATTCCAGCACGTTGGAATGGAGTAGCTCAAAACTTTCCATCACTCTAATACCACAACACTCTGGAATCAAACACTTTTACTCCTAGTTCTCCATTAGATTATTTTATTAACATTTCCCAGTGAAACCATACCTTTCACACATAATACCATTCCCCAATGGAAGTCCATTTTCATTCAGTGACACTTTTCAAGTGAGAGAGCATTCAATTTATCTGCATTGGCATCTTGTTTTCACTCTGAACTCTGATATCATATGTGGATTTCTTTCACACTTAATATTTGTAACTGTCTACACCTCTCTTGCTTCAAGGCTAGGCAGTCATACTTTTCCTTTTATGCCCATCTATGACATCTTTAACATGCTAGCTTTATATCCTATGTGATGACTCTTTCTTTTGTTGTACCTGCAATTTATTCTTTTGTTGTACTCTGTCCCCTATTATTTTCTTCTAAATCCTCTAAATCATCTTTCCAATGACTGTACTTTTTCCCCAATCAGATATCGAAGATGAAAGTTAGGGCTCCTTGAAAAACCATTTGCATCCCCCTTAGCTAATACAGAAAATCGAAAACTTCGAAGGCGCTTCCTTCAAACCAAGTTCCACGTTCCCACGGCTCGAAACTACAAGCTTAATCACCCTTTAGCGCCCTGCTCTGTGTTTTTATACACAGGAGCTTGCGTGAACACCAAGTCCGGGGGTTGGTTTACTTCTAGCCCCTTTTTACCTTAGCATGGGACCGACGTTGGGACCAAGTCCTCTAGACTTCTGCCTTCGATTTTTTTCCCATGTCAACTTATTTTTTCCCCTGGAGTTATGATTTGCCGAACACATCAATCATTCCACTAGAAAAAAAGGACGGTCAAGATTTAATCTCCCATCGAATGGATGGTCCCGCCCCCATCTAGAGGCTTCAGCGAGATCCATGGTTTCAACTTAATCAAGCGTTGATACGGATGGCTCTCAACCAATTCATCTCAAAACATTATGCCTCTCATGTAACTAAGAGGTGGTACCCTCTTAACTTCAAGTCAAAAATAGCAATGAAGAGGAATCACATGATGGAGGGTTGGTCATAGTGGGTTCAAATTGGTGTGTACTACATAAAATTATTTTTATTTTATGGGTAAAATATGAGTTACAAGTAGCAAGGCTCTGTAACTTAATGAAACTAACTAACATGAGGTCAACAAGAGGCACAATGCCAAACTAATTCAAGTTCGCAATATTGATTTTGGGTAAACAATGAGTTACAAGTAGCAAGGCTTTGTAACTTAATGCCACTAACTAACATGAGGTCGACAAGAGGTGCAACGCAAGGCTAATTAAATTTCTCAATACTCCTTAACGATTCCACCCTAAAGGGTGAAATTATTGTCTCATAAGTTTTATTAAAGATCCAGGCACCAAGAGTTATCTCAATTAGTTTAATCATCCACCCAAGGCATGTTGCCAATGAAGAGATCATAGGTCACAGGTTAAAATCGTGTCAAGTCCCTTAGGATTACTATCCACCATTGTCATTGGCAATTAAGTTTCCCTCCATTCGAATATTTTGAGCAAGAGGTGGTGATCTTGTGAAGTTTTCCTTGGATAATTTTTTGATAAAACTCTAAGATTAAGTGGCTTCGAATTACTCTTACATTTTATTAGATCAACATTTCGTAAGATAAATGAAGATGTTCTTTAACTATGTTTGTTCTTTATATTATTTTCTAACACAACAACTATCTATAGGGTTTTATAAAAAAACCATTTTTATGTGACTTTAACATTTATTTAGTTTATATTGTTTAATAATGTCATCACGTAATAAAACTTAATAAATGACATCATGAAACATGACTTATACTTTCCCCTGGGAAATAGGTTATACTACAACTGGGAGTAGTATATGATCTCATGTATGGGATTAAGGATAGATGCTACTAGAAATCACATGACTTCGTTGGAGGTAGCCTCAGTGATGATCACAAGGGACACTAGATTACTTGCAAATACTATCTAGGTTGAAACCGCATTTTGTTCCTAGTGTAAGACCTAAAACTACTTCTGATTGGCTAAGAGTTTGTCTTCCTCGAATGTAAGAAAACATGTTAACAACTCAAGACCTAGAAGCATCTAGAAGGAGTGAAATTCTATCCCCTTACAGACCACTAGCGGGTTATTTTAGGCGGTGTGGTGTTCCTTGAATAATGGTGATAAATTGGTCTACTTTCACGGATAGCAGCCTATGATGGATTTCCTCATTTTTGGTTCATAACTAAGTTATGATAGTTTTTCTACCTACAAAATAAAGAAAAAGAAACATGACTTATACTACAACATTTTAATACTAACCCTTTTCCTTTACACCATTACAAATTATTACTTAGGCTAAACTATATGCCAAAAGTGCTTGTACTCATCCTCAAACCATATTGCACCATATTCCCCCACCTTTGTTTACCACTAGGGTGTTATTCACATCATCCTATAAGTCCCTACTGAGATTTAAAGTAGGAGAAATGTGGGTGAGAGGTAAGCACGCACTTGTAAGGTCCTTGTCTTGGAGTTGGCAATGGATGCCCCTCCCCATCAAATGAGAAAATAATTGGCAGGCTTTGGTTGGTTGCAATGATAGGTTGAAATTCTAAACAAGTATTCTCTAGATAGTGTTTCATGATGGCAAGGCATGCCTAAGTGCTAAAGAGCTTGGAAAAATGATTTGGCTAAATATGGCAAGAAGTGAGTGTTGAAATGACAGGCTTCTTATAGAAGTCGCACAATGGCATGAATGATGGACATGACATTCCTTGGTTCATATGCATGTTGGGAAGAAGTTCATTGGCTTGTGGGAACATCAGCTTAGTCAATGGGAAGGAGTGCCTAGTTTTCTTGGATGTGCGTCACAAGTTGGATGAATCTTGGCTTGGCATGATGTGAAGCGAAATGAATGATAAGGGGTGCATTTGATGTTGTTCAAGTGGGACAATTGTGACCATTGGGCGAAAAGTACTTTGGGACGCCTAGGGTAGGAGCACATGTTCCAAATGGACATGAACCCAAGGGGATGAATGCTCCGAGACTTGGTGGATGGAGTGGAGAGGATTCCACGAATGTGTCCACTTGGGCATGGAGTATGGTGTAATGCACCTAGAATGATGAAATGTCAAGTCACCTTCCACCTATAAAATGAGGACATGACCATTGCCCAAATCCGTTCAAGCATTCATTCATTCATTGGCCATTCATTAAGTGGACAAGGAGTTATGAGGTTCTAATTCTGGGGTTGGCACAATGAAAAAATTGGACACTAGCTAAGTCTTAAATAATCTACACAAAGGACTATACAACATGAAAAGTGTAATACCCAAGTTTTTATCCTCAAACCAATGATGTAAATATGTACATGATGAATGGATATAACCTGGACAAGTGTAATTTGTAATAAAACGTTGAATTTTAATATAAATACATCACAAGTTGCAAAGGAGGAAGGACAAATAATGAAGGATTGTGACTCTACAAGAGGGGAAATTCAAGGGGGGATGAGGGAGCTTGATGCAGTGCCCCCACCTCAGCAGGGTCTGTTGACCTCCCGGTCTCTGAATCTTCTCAATCTTTGCGCTGGAGCAGTTGTTCGATTCCCCACTGGAATCTTCAAGAAATGTCCACAGGTCCTTTTCACGAAACTCCGTCGTGCGAACAACCACCAGGCGCAATCTTCTCTCACACAACCACTGGCTGTGACCACGAGCCTAACCCAAAAAGTGTTTCGTGATTGCACATGTCGGGTCTTTGCATGTGAATCACCCCGATTCTCCCAACCTCTAAAACCCCAACAGGAATTTAGCATGTACTAGCTCCTCCCTTATCTTCCTTCAATGTGATCTTCGATCATGACCCGGGGCTCAACTCTCAAGCGCGTCAGGATTTCGCGTATCGGGAACTCTTGATATGATTAGATCTACAGTCCACGATCTTCCTTCGATCGATGGCTACAATCAAGTCATGATTTCATGTTTCGCGACTTTGGAGGTTGGTTCACCTATGTTCTCCCGATCCTCGATTTCCCAATATTTCCGAGCGTCAAGTCGACGGTCCAAAATTTTCCTTCGATCAATGACTGTGATCAAGTCGGGATTTCGCGTTTCGTGACTTTGGGAGTCTCCTTACTTCCATTCTCCCGATATCCGAGATCACGATGCTTCTAGATCAACGGTCTAGATCTTCCTGGATCCAACAGCCCAAACCAAGTCGATATTTCGCCTTTCACTCCTTTACCTCTTATGGACTCCCTTCAACACTTACCCAAATTCTAAATCTGTGCACTCCTTGCAGCAGATTCCTACACAAGACTTGGTTCTTGCAGATGACTGTGCACGCCTTGCAGCAGTTTCTTTGCACTCCTTGCAAAGGGGAAGTTTTGTGCTATCTCTTCTGAGCTTCGAAATCGAAACAGATTTTGTCACACACTCCTTATGTTCTATGTGCACACCTTGCACTTACTCAACATAAGAGAAACAATTGAAACTTATACTAACATTCACAGTTTCATCCATTCATAACAAAATTCCTTCATTTATGAAAACACAATAACAGAGAATTACAAACAGTAACAGTGTTATGCATTTGAGTCAATTTTCCTCTTTCATATTCATTCAAAAGTAAATGGCTACAAATAATATCAAAACCATAACTCAAAACTCAAAAAATTCTTACTAACTCGCAACAACCTCATTTGGGCATACAAAACCTCTATTTAACTCAAAGGGTCCTTAGGTTTCCCCCCCGACTACTCATCTACCTCCAAAATAAAAACCTAATAGCTACCTAAGTTTAGTTACATTCAATACTCGAAGTGAAACTCCCTGATCGCTCATGATCATTTTTTTCCCAAGCGTTTGATCTTCTTTCGTTTTTCCAACCAGCTCCAAAATATTTGTCGTAACTCCCAGCTTTTAAGATTATGAAATGATTCCCAGGTGTTGATTTGTCCTGCCATGCGTTCTCGCTGATGATGCTCCGGCATCATACTCCCCCTGAACAAAAAAAATCATGGACTCCTGTCCATGAGCTCCTGCACCGACTTTCCATGCTTCTGGATATCAGCTTCATTTTCCCAATTGGCATCTTCTATTGGGTGCCCTTTCCACTTGACCAGATATTCAAAATAGGTTTTCCTCCTGGTCTTTTTGCCAATTCTTTGATGAATGATCTTCTCCATCTGTGGTTTTTCTTCTATAGGCATTTGTTTCTCCCACTGGACCTTCTCTTGATTTTTTGATTCCTCTGTGTCATATTTCCTGTAAGGATACAGATCTGAAACGTTGAATATGGGTGATATGCCCACATCATCTGGAAACTCAATATCATAGGCATTTGCATCAAATTTCCTTAAGATCTTACATGGTCCTATCTTCTTCATTTTTAATGTGTTATATTTTCAAATTTTCATTCATCAATCTCATAAAAGTACTTGGGGCATTTGTTAAGACAAATGGCATAACAAGCCACTCATACAAACCTTTATTTGGATTAAAGGTTGTCTTCCATTCATCACCTTCC
>ML811710.1:127168-137615 GCA_009831015.1 Picea engelmannii | reverse complement strand
ATTCTTTGCTTCTTCCTAAAGAAAGCTAGCCACCTTGATCTTGAAACCCCTCTCTTAGACTTGCTTTATTTCTTGTTGACTTTTCTGATTTGACATTTAATATTTTAAATGTTAAAATATTAATTGTTTAATGTTAGGTGTTAAACCTAACCCTAAAGTCATGGCAAACAACTTAAACTTGTTAGCCCTAACCTACCTACCAAAACTATAAATAAAGTGACCTATTCCTCACTCACTACACTCACACTCTCTCTTAGCCGAATTTTGGATTGAGGTATTTATGCGGCTCTTCTTGTTCAGTTTGCTAAGTGGCTACGACTCTTCTAGGATAGGTCTCCAACTCCTCCTTGGTGTGTTTTGGTCTGCTATAGCCACCGTGGGCTTACCCTCTCCAGCATTAAGCCTGTCGTTGACCCTAAGGGTCTTTCCCAGCCAGTCGTAGGTTGCCTTTGGTTGTTGATTGAAGTTTTGGTTCCTCTTGCTGGAGCCGCTTTGTTGTTTAGGTGTTCCTCTTGCTGGTTCCACTTAAACCTAACCCTAAAGTCAACGTCCATATTCCTTCAGGTTGTTTGCAAGGTTCATTTCTGGAGTCTCCTCCTTGAACAAACCAACTTTCCACTCCATTGTTTACATAGAGGGGTTGATCAATGGGTTCTTCGGAGGCTTCAATGAGACATCTAGTGATAGGTTCCTTATGAAGGGTTACAAATCCTCCCTCGGGATGGGGAATAATGCCTTTAGACCCTTGGTATTGGAAGCTTCCGCCTAGTTTTTCTATCAAATCTTTGCAGACTAGGGTTCCCCAACTACTTAACAAGTCTATTACTATTACATCGATCTTAAAAGAGACATCAAGGCAAGCGTGGAAGGCAACAACCAAGTCTTTGATAAGACCACATGTAAGGCCATCTCGTGTACCATCATAGGGTCGTGATATATTAAGTCCTAGTTGGTGCATGATCCTTTGAGTCATGATGTTTTTGGAAGCATATGGATCAAAAACACAATTATGGAGGAGGAAGTCATTTATTTGGAGGGTAACATAGAAAGGTGTGGGTTCACCGTACTTTGTTCCAATACTTCCAACATGAAAGATGACTGGGGAGTCTTCTTCCAAAACATTTTCCTTAGTGATTTGTGAAGGTGAACGTTCAATGTCCTTTTTCTCATCCTCCCAATTTTCAAAGAGTTTTTTAGGGGTACCTAGATCCTCATAGGGTTCATATTGTTTTGAAAAAATCAAGGCATCTTTCATGTTTGAGAACCCATTCTTCCAAGTACCTATCCTTCTGGGGGGAATGACTAACTTAATCTCATCGTTTACCTCTAGTATCTCTGGGAAATCATGTTCTTCTTCCTCGATATTTTCCTTATTGAACCATAGGACACCATCTTGGTCCTGAAGAAGATTGAGCTGGGGAATGGGATTACACATTTTGAGATTTTCTTCAATCGAACAAGCACCATCTTGTGCCTCCTTAAGGTTAGTTGGGAATCGGTTTCTGAGGAGGGATTGGAAGTTTCCTTCAAAAGAATTAAGGTATTGTCCAAGAATGATGCTCTTTGGTTGAAAATCGGAATCAATTCAACCAAGCAAGGTATTAAGCCTATCATTAAATTCCCTAACAATCTCATCGTCTTGTTTGCAAATTTTGAGATATTGTGAGTAAAGGGAGGCCATGTCTTCCATCACACCCTACCTTTGCGAGAAAACTTGTTCTAAATCTTCACAGGCTGTGAGGCTCTTGCTTGGGAGGTTAGTGCTCCATTTCCTAGCATCTCCAGCAAGTGAGGCAAGGAAACGTTTCATGAATATGTCAGGATGTTCTTTCCCAGACTGATGGAAGTTGTAGCTTTCATAAAATTTGGTCCAATGTGTGTTTCCAGAAGCCCCAGCTTCTCCGGAAAACTTGGGTATCCATGAATCGACATCCTTATGTATATCATGTAAGCCCCCTTTGATATTAGCCAAGTCCAAAGGGTTGAAGACTTCTTCAGGGGCCCATTTGGGAGGGGCCATGGGGATAATAGGAACTACAGGATAATAAGCTGTGTACTGACGACCATTACGGGTCGTCATCAGTGGAGTCGCCAGACAATCTCCTTGAGATTATCAAAGGGATGAGGGGATCACCCTCAACAGAGTCGCCAGGTAAGCTTTGTGAAATGAAGGCTTTGGATAAAGGCTTATCGAAAACTTGTCGTTCGAGGAAAATTGACTCGATATTCCCCGACAACAACGCCAAAAATGTTATCACACAATCTATACTTGCCTAAAGACTAAAGGCAAGTAGGCCTAGATTGACGTAACAAGGAGGTAGTCCTATAACTCTCACCCCAATAGGATACCTCTTTCTATTTAGGAGGAGAAGAAACTCACTCCAAGGGAGACGTCCCAAGACCTAGTTGGTTGATGAAGGGAGATTAAACAAAGGTAAAACTCACCCCTTTCTCTAGGTCACTCAAATGGAAGAAGTCAGTTGGTATTGTTTGGGGTTAAGGAGAAATTCAAGGTGAATGATACCTGCTCCTTACCAATGAAACAACAAACATTAGTAATAACCAATGATATCAATGTTTCAAATTAATGACTTCAAAATAGAAGATATGCCACCAAAACACTCTTATGCATGAAAATATAACTGTATAGCAGCAACAATATGTCCGGAAATTGCAAGTTATAATGACAAGAATGATATAAAGACTTTTGCAATTTGATGGCACTTTTGTCACTTACAATTCCAAGATTTAAAACAAGTTAACAAGTAACTTCAATGGGCTGTCAAAAATACTTGTAACAGCAGTAAACTAAGTAATGATGACAGCAGCAAAACCACTTCAGAAAAGTACTTAAATTAGGCAATTAAACAAACACATTAGCATATAATGATAGTAGTTTGCCTAGTACAAGTGCGGGGTGGTTTTATGGACAGTTAAGGGCTGTTAAGGGGCTTTAATGATGGCTGTAACCGCAGTTACAACAGCAACAACAGCCTTCAACAACCTTCAGAATTTTGCAGTTGGAATGATAGCAAAGGGAAGATTAGTGCCTTGGGTGATAGCACCTAGCCTAGTGCAAATTTCTGGGTAGTTTTTAAGGCTAGTATGCTTGTTAGGGCTGCAAAATAAAGATTGTAGCAGCGATTATAGCAGCAGCAGTGTGGCTGTTAGTGTTAGTAAGAGCTTCGAGAAGATAGTTTGAAAGTTTGTTTTGATCTCATTCACCCACAAGAGTATAGAAATCAGTGCCTTTAGGGTTTTATGGAATAAATAATAGTAACAATATCACTTGGGAAATAAAATAATGATAATACTTATCTAAGGGAAGAGGTAGATGCAAGAGGTGTTGGCACTTCAAGGCCTCAAGCATCTAAGTCTTTAAGGGAGGTCTTGCTAGAGAGTAGTCACTTCTAGGCCCTAGCGTACCTTCCTTAGCTTTTTTGAAAGAAAAGTAATTGGTGATTAGAGTGAGGTTACTAGAGAGCTAGCAGTTTAGGGCTCTAATAATCACTCCCAAAAATGTATAATTGGCAAGATCAAGCTAGTAGAAGAGTTGTAGGGAGAAAGAAGCATTTGTTGTTTCTCCCCTAGGGTTTAAACAAGCAATTTCATAATCTTAGACATGAAACAAGTAAATTTTACCACAAACATCCATTACATGAATAAAAATGTAGATTTTCTACTTACTTCACCAAGAATAATCAAGTCAAACCCTAATCAAGTCAAACCCTAGTTGAAGACCATTCCACCAAGAAAAATGCCAAAATACACCACCCTAAAGCTCTCCCAAGAGATGCACACTAGTTATTTCAGCCAATGACCCTTAAAGAGGGCGAAAATTTCAGTCCACCACTTGTGTGTAATGAGTTATCCTCAAAAAATGAACTTAGGAAGCCATATTTATATGGGAAATCCTAGCTAATTAATCCAACAATTGTGTCTTTTCATAAAACAGAGCCTACATGTCAATTTGCTCTTAAAATTCAAAATTAAATCAATTTTCAAAATTAAAACCCTAAAGAGGGTGACATCATGATTCCTAGGGTGACGTTAGGCCTCATCGATGAGACATTGAGGTCATCTAGCAAAATGTTGGGCCTCCAAAAGGATCTCCTCCATGCCACACGTGCCAAAACTGCAACCCAACATCTCTCCATGTCAAACCCTAGCCCTGGGTGACGTCACGGGGCTACTAGGGTGATGTCCAAGGCCTCCCAAGGCCAACATTTAGGTGGGAAGAGCATGAAACCCTAGGTTTGGGTCTTCCGCAGTGCCCCCAAAGGCAACATCCTTCCTTTGTCTGGTGCAAGCCTTCAGTCTCTTCTTACCCCTTGCCTAGGGTTTCAGCGTCCATTTGTGGGCTTTGAGCCCCCATGAAGGTCCGAGCTAATCATTCCCTCATGTGTACATGTCCACCGGGCAAGGTCCTACAGAGACAACAAGTACGCCCTCCAGGGGTTCATAAGTCACAAGTATTATAGCATGTAAATCACATATAATAATTAAATTACTCGAACATGTGCATCAAACCCCCCTTAACCCCAAACAAATGCTCAAAGATGTTATGCAATTTGACAAGTTAGATTTGGAGAGAGTCTCAGGGTGTCCTATTGGGCTAACCTCTCTTAAGTTTGGGGTGTTTCCCAGGTGGAGTCTAGTCCAAGTCATGTAAGTGTATGAGGTGGCATGGGGTAAATATTTGGACATGGGGTGCATGTGATAATAGGGAAATGTAGAGTCTTACCTGTGGGTGTTTCCTAGGGTGAGCTGCGCCTTGTCATGGATGCAATTATTTCCTGGCCCATTCATTGCCATTTATTCTTAGCTTTATTTCTTTTGATCTTTTGCTCTTGTGCTTCAAGGGAATAGTTGAGGGCCACTGTCCTGGCTTGATGACCAGAGGTGACAACGTTATCCACAAACATTTCACGGAAATGAGAAGGCTGGCTCGTAATGAGATCCCCTTTCTCTTGGCTATGCCACCAAGAGCCACTACCCTATTTTGGTGACCAAATAGGTGGTAATGTCATACTGCTACATGCCCATGGTCATAATAGGCCGGCTCGTGATGTGACCTCCTATCCATCAACTAGTACCTTGAGTGTTTATGTTATCTTGTGGGTCCCCTTTTCTTACTGAGAATATTTTCACTGCTTTCTCGAGGATCCCTGGGCAAAGCATCTCGAAGGTTTCAAAATTGGCTTTTAACTCTTGCCGGCTACTTTTACCCTCTGTGACTTTAGCCCCTTCTTCCCACAAGGTAAGGTACAACCCTTCCTAGTGTAGCCAATTCCAATGCCCAAAAAGGAAAGGGGAGATGGAAGGAATAAAGATGGAAAGTGGTAAGTATGGAGGGAACAAACGATGACTCTTCAAAGATCCACCCAGTAGCAACCCATCCTAAAGGGAAATCAACTTACTAGGGCACTGTGTCACCCTTCTAGGTTTGAACGAGGCAAAGAGCATAATTTCCAAGCAAACGTCATGAAATGAAGAAGGATTCAATACAACATGTTCAAGTGCTTCAAAAATTAGAGTGATACATACCATGATACTCAGACTCATTACCTTATGGAGAAAGACTCACTCCTACTTTAGGACTAGGCTGGTGCGATGGATACTGCTGCTGGTGACATGTGGACTGCACTGAAGAAATGAGGGGCCCTCTCGGGCAATGCTTAAGTCTTCTGTCTCTCAGTACTCCATGTCTAGGACCTGTGGGCCTCGAGACATAATCTCCTTAGTTATCCCTAGGCTAGGGGATAACACTCCTATAATGATGCACTCTCTTCCATCGTGATTGAAAACAACATATTCTTCAGGAAGAAGGCTCTACCCTTGTCCAAAGTTTTGTGAAACTCTTTCAAATGCTTCCAAATCTTTGTTGAAATCTTCCCTGTCTGGATCTTAGGAAGCAATTCATCTGTCATAGACAATTTAAGCAAAATTACTACTCCTATATCTCACTCATCAAATTTGTCCTAGTCTCTACCCGTAACTTGTGGTCGGGTATCGTTACATAGGACGATAGCAACCAAGCACCTGAATTCAAAGATGACCAACATACGTTGTTGTTGAAATTACAAAGACAACTGAGAAGGGGGGGGGTTGAATTAGTTGTTATTGAGCTTAAACAATTTTAAGTCTATTAAAACATTCTTAATCTTTCTTCAAGTGATCATCAACATTATACAGTATATGGACAGTAAAAGTAAAGAGCATCAGTCACACATAAGGTATACACAGAGACAGATTTTCACGAGGAAACCCATAAAGGGAGAAAACCTCTTCTTCTTCGAAATGATAGGCAGTCTTTTAAGTTCTGTACATCATCTATAATTGAGCACCAACTCAATGTGAGGTTGCTACCTCTGTTTTACAAGCTGCAACTTGTTTGAGAGCACCGACTCTCTTGTTTCTCTAGCACCCACTAGAAGGAAGCACCAACTGGATGGAAGCACCAACTTCCAGTTACACTGGCTCCAACCTGTATAACAGAGAACACTTGTTCTCCCTTGCACCACCCTGCCACCCTGGAATATGAATGAATAAATAAACAGACAACTACACAGATAAACGATTCTTACCAATCTTTCTTTGTTCTGTTAATCTGGTCTTCTTCTAACTGTTCTGCAATTCTTCTCTTCCTTTGTCTGTTCTGCAAATCTGCTTTGCTTCAACTTGTTCTGTCATTCTGCTCTGCTCCAAGTCTTTTCTTCATCTGTTACTCTTCTCTGAGTTTTATCTCACACTGTGCATATTCTCAGTCTCACACTGCGCATAATATAATTTTCCCTTTCTTACAGTTTCATTCATTTTTCCTTCCAACCCCTTCAACCACGCGTCGTCTGTATCGTTTTCTTTTATACACACACCCACGGCGGTTACCCTTCGCATCTCCTTCGGTAAAAGAAAAACAACCGTCCGAGCAACTGGAACGCCAACCGATCGACAATCATGAGTCCGTATCGCTAATAGATTCGTAACTGAGGAGTTTACTGTGAGAGAGAACAGTAACCCTCCGATCGTATTCCAGTTTATTTGCACCGTTGGATGAATTTTATTAATCTTGCCTTTAAATCGGGTTTCGGCATTTCAGCAATCTTGTGGCCAAGTGTCTCGACACTTCATGTCGCGATCTTCGAAGCTCCGATACAGAGCTTTTCTGCACTAGCTCCTTCCTCTATAAGATCATGGCCATGTCTAAGCGCTTATGCAAAAACTGCTTTTCGCGAATTTGCCTTTCGTGAGTCTGGAGATGAGGCATCTCGACTCTCCAAGTCGCAATCCCCGAAACTCCGAGATAGAGCTGAGATCAACGGTCCACGATCTCGATGAGTCTACGGTTCAGATCTCATCGTGAATTTGCATCTCGCGATTCCTTTGATAGAGGTCCTTGTCACTCCAAGTTGCGATAGGCGAAGCTCCGAGTTGGAGCTCAGATCAACGGTCCAAAACACATCGTGAATTGACGACTGGGATAAATCGCGATTTCGCATATCGCGATTTCGATGGTTTTGTTTCTTACCTCTCCAAGTCGCGAGTCGCGAAACTCCGAAATGGAGTCGACGGTCCAGATCAACCTTGATCTGACGGCTGCGATTAAATCGCGATTTCAATTGTCATATTTCTTGCCTCTCCCAGACGCGAGTCGCGAAACTCCGAAATGGAGTCGACGGTCCAGATCAACCTTGATCTGACGGCTGCGATTAAATCGCGATTTCAATTGTCATATTTCTTGCCTCTCCAAGACGCGAGTTGCGAAACTCCGAAATGGAGTCGACGGTCCGGATCAACCTTGATCTGACGGCTATCGGGAACCAACATCCAGAAAAAGAATTTGCGATCACTCTCCTTGACTTTCAAAAATGTACACTCGCTCGGGGGTTTCCTGGACCTTTTCAAATACAGCTTCATCTGGAAATACAATTTGATCAACTTCTACCACATTACTTGTTCGATTAAGCCATTGAAAGTGCAACAAACCCTCATCTCCCCTACCTATCCGAACAAGTCCTTTCCGAGTATCTGGCACAACTCGTGTCCCCTCCAGAGACATCATTCCAGCCTGAAACTCCAGTAACCATGAGCGCCGGACACGACAGTAATAGCTTTGAAAGCTTTCGTTAGTTGAAAAGGAAAAGATGATGCATTACAACATATGGAATCCGTTATGACCAAACCCTACAAATCCTTCCCGCAACGTCTTCTCATAATGCCCATCTATTTCATACTTTCTGTACTCATGCCATCTTCACTGTTGTACTTGCCATCAATGACAAGTATACAAGCATGCGTTGTCTGTTAAAGATTTGCCAACAGTTGCTTCCACGTATTGCAGTTCTTGTTAGAGAAGCTCTTGCTGCGTTCCAACATGATGTTGGGTAAAGAGGCCATTAGTACAAGTCACAAATGCAGAAATAGACATTGAAACAGAGTAGACTGTAGAACTGAAAATACATGTTCTTCCCTCCCTCAATCTGCAATCCCGTAGTAAGAACACCTGGATACTCTCTCTAAATAGTAGTAGTAGCCATGTATTGTTGCAAAACACACATATTTCTGATAAATTTGGCTTTCTAAGCCAAAAAACAATCGATCCTGGTTTCTAATGATCCAAAACCTTTTTGGTTCATTGATGTATTACATTGGAAATTCCTTGATTTGTCTTTGCTAGCAGCGATCCCTAGGTCTTCATGCTTACATAAACTCCATGGCACCCTGACTTTTGAAGTTGCAAGAGTGGAAACCTTGTCTTTCAAAGGCTCGAGACTCCTGATACGGCTTTGATACCATTCGCCAACTTCAACCTTGAGGTTTGAAATTCAACAAACCTAAAAAACAATTTGAGGTTCATCGACCCTCATGGCCATTAACTGAGACCTGCTAGCACAAATTTCCACCCTCCAATTGAGCTGATATACCTGTTATAACGATGATGAAAACTTGGCTAATTCAAGGAGAAAATCCTCAAATTGTCACGGACTAGACCCCTCTCCATTTGGGCTAGTGCTTGCTATCCTCAGGGGGGAGTCCCTAAGGTGATTTGTCTGTTGTCCTAAGTCTGATTTTTTGCAAAATAAGACAAAAATAGCGGTTGTAATGTCTTTGACAGCATGTTAATTACATTCAAAACGTGGGGAAAAAGTAGTTTGTTTGCTTGGAGGGATCCTGCAGGGTTAGCACAAGAAATATAGAAGAGAAATAGAGAAAGAAACTACTCAAAAGATCGATTAAACCACAATGAATAGTAAGAAGTCACTAATCTAATTGCAAAATTAACAAAGTACCGACAAGAAGAAAGGTTCGAACACAAACACAAAACTTCTTTATTGATAGGCTTGCAAGAGGGTTGGTTGCGCCACAATTGAAAAGTCCATAACTGGTACAATGATCACTTTGCTCAAAGATAGAGTAACTAGACTAAAGAATGAGAGAGAGGAATGAGAGAAGAGTGTACTAGTTGCTGCCAAAATCCGACCAATAACCAATGAAGACCATCCAATATATAGGAGAGGAGTGTGAAGAAAATAGGAGTTAATGCGCATGAGGGAATAAGTGAGTGAGAAATTTAGGAATTAATGTGCATGAGGGAATAAGTGTGAGTAAGTAATGTGCATGGGTGAGTTATGAGTGACAGTGTATGGAGGATAATTTTAGTTTTCCAACGCATGTTAGATTGCTAATTTTTTCCAAGGGATGAGGAAGTTATGAGTTAAAGAGAAATTCACCCTATTTTTTAGGGATTTCTTAAAATTTAGGAATTTTGCGTTTAAAAGCAATTTAGGGAGAATTTTTAGAAACTGGTTGCACGGTAAATGAGAATTGAACTTGTGACTTTGAAATTTAAAGCAAATCCTTAAAGGCGGTGCACTAACCAACTAAGCCAACACCTCACAATGCCACCTCATCCATGCGCCACCTCATTAGCTTAATTAATTTCTCATTAAATGCATAATCTTTGGAAAATGTGCCCTTGTCAACTGATTCCACGTAGGTGCCACATCACCTTGAAACTCTGCGACATGTCGAAATCTGAGCTTGCCACTTGTCACTACTGGAGATGATGATGACTATGACTGGTAAAAATAAAAATTTCCAAAAATAGTCATCTAGTCCCAAAAATTTGAAATTTGTCGAAACTGACCCAAACTCTCCACAAATGCTCGGAATGACTATGAGACCACCACCATATGTCTACTGCTAAAAATAGAAATTCCCCGCATGTCCATGATATTATACTCCTAGTGGAAAAACTCGGCAACGACAAAAACTCGGCAAGGGTCTTGAAAACATCGGCTCGGAAAAATCGGAAAAACTCGGCAAACATTAAAAAATACATAATTTATTCATTTTTTTTCAAAATTTTAAACATTTTTCAATATATAAAGCAACAACAACATCATATAAACAGATAGGCACATAAATACGGAGAAAGAACCGATAT